>JARHVA010007720.1:0-22500 GCA_037957365.1 Torreya grandis | reverse complement strand
AGTTCATAACATTTCCATTGAATGTTATATTACTCATTAATGTTGTTGTAATAAAAATATCTCATGAACTATTACCTTTATTAATCCAACTTATTTCAAAATAGGGTTAATGAAATAAATATTTTTGTAACATTAATTACATAACTTGAGCTTAATTACTACTAATAATCATTAATAATAATCATGTAGTCTCCTTTAGGTAGAGTGAACATTAAGCTCAACCTACAATCTAAATATTATCATAGACTGAAGTTATTCTTATCCATTCATTTACAACTTTATGAAAACAAATAAATAATATTAATATTTCATTATTTTAATGATGTAAGAAATTATATTTTTTCTTAGGGATAGATACCATCATCTTATTGCATTATAAATTGAATTAGGAAAAATAACTAATTTTTCTAATATATTAAGGTTATTCAATATTAGCTTTCTTAAGTTTTTTATTCGCATGGTTCTTAACATTCATATAAATTTTAATGGCACTTGCATAATAACAAGATCACAATTATCATTACCATTTTAACGTCATTTTAAGTGTTTTTATAATTACCATTTTTCTCTTCTAAATCAATCTCATCATAAAGTGCTTGTCAACTTTCCTTTTTTCCTTTTATCATCCCTGGAGACCTCTATCACAATTGTTAAAAATTCTATTGATAGAAACCTAAATACCTCCACCATCATACTCCACCAAGGTAATATTTTTAGGCTTTATCATTTTCACCTTGCATTATGTTTGTCTAAACCTTTAAAGGCTATTGTGATTGAAGAAACCTATGAGAGTGACTCAGATGACCATATTCCCCTAAGAGTTAGATTTGGTTCTCTAGGACCCTATGGTTCCCTTCTTAAGTCCAATGAATTTTTCACCCCCCTCCCAATCTTCCCCATTAATAAAGATTACTTCTCCCCTCTCCTATTGGGTTCTATTTGTCTGTCCCCTAAAATTACAATATCCAAACCCCATGATCCTTCTCAATCTTTGTCTATAGAAGGATTGTGTGAGCTAAAGACCAATCCTTATATTTTTGTTAATAATAAGAGGAAACTTCTCCCATGGGATGTTTACATGAATTAAAATTTGGTCATGAAAAAGACTAAAAAAGTGGTGGCTGAAGAGCATCTGAATCTGGTTATGGACAAAGAGAACTTGGAGGCCCAAGTATAAAGGGCTATGGATGTAGATGAAGCATATGAAATTGAACCTCAGAGTTCCATAATTAGAAAGCTAAATTTTAGGAGGTCTAGTAGACTAGGAGTTAAAATCCCTTTGGTGAAATCATTGATTAGCTCTCTACTTAAAATCTTAGGGAATAAGTGGGTATTTTAAAAGTCAAACCCAATTCGGGCCAACATATTGATGAGGAATGAACCAGTCATTTTTAGGGGCTAAATAACTCCTTATATGACTCAGTTAAGGAGGATTTTGAGGACACATGTGACAAAGGTAGTTAGATTAAAAAAGAGCTAGAGGAAGTAAAAAATGGTCTATGCTCATTCAATATATTAAGAAAACTCTTACAACTCACCTTACTAGGATTTTATTTAAAATTGTTCCCAGTCCCAAATTTTGACAACCATATACTTAAATGTGTACATTGAGCTACTTCTTTGTTGTTGATTCTACAAGAGGCTCTAAATGAAGATAAGGATATTAAAGGAAAATTTTCCAATAAGGAAGAGATTCTTAGTTTCATTAAAGATTATTGGAAGTACTTGATTAACAATTAGTGATTCTACCATTGTTTTCTTCTAGTTTATTTCTAGTTTGTTGTTTGGTTGTCATATTTTTACTATTTATCAGTTGTAAGTGGCCTTTGGCCTATCCTACTACCCCTTGGGATTTTTGTGCATGGACTCTGCACCCTTTCTACAAATTTATTATATCAAAAACAATATAATAATTATAACATGGTGAATTAATGTTGGTCTAACCATTTTTTCCATTAGTATTTGACTACATTGGAATCTTAACATAAGTTCCATATTTGACCACTCATAAAAATGGGAGTTAAGAACCACACATTTAACAATGAACAATACAAAAATGAATTCTTAAGATAACTTAATCAATACACACCTCAATTGAATTCTCCACATTGATATAAAATTATATACCATTGTCATGACTAATCAATCAGTTTCTACTTATTTTATTTGAAATAAATAACTCATGCCATAATTGAATATCAAATTTTAAGAATTCCCAGACTATGTAATTGTATTCAAACCTAAATTCATTATTAGTTTCCTAATTTCCAATACAACTAAACTGCATATTCACCAAAATAACATTACATAGATTTAAAAGTATACAATATTAAAGGCATTTTATTAGATAACCAAATTACATTTTCCTTCAATAGAGTATCACTTATTTTCACCTTGAGATATATTTTATAGTTTTAATAAGGCAATCCATGAAAAAATTCTTATAAAAATGTCAACTCCCATTTACTAATCTACCAAAAAGGTAAGACATTAAAATTCTATGTAAACTATAGTAATAATGACATTCAAAACACATAATGTTTCCATACAACCTTTAATACTTTAACATAATTCCATATGTCCTTAGCATACTAATCTATATTGGTATAACTCCAACATTCATTGGGAATTAATAAATAATTTAAAATGAAATAATTTAAAACCTCAATAAGTTGGACTTGAACTTATTTAATTTATCTATACAAAATAGTAGATAGAGACATGAAACATAACTTATATTACCTTCACATAGTCTAACTTCTATATTATTAGTTGAAATACTACACAAAGATCAAACAAGGTACACTACAATTATATTCATCTTATCTAAAGTTAAAAAACACATCTAACACACTCACCACTATTTCTTATACTAAATTATGTAAATTAAAGATCTAAATATGTAAGGGAAGTTTGAAACTATAGTATTACACACCATATTTTATAAAAAAAATCAACATTCTTACATCATATGAGAAAGATAAGACATATACTATAACAAGTTAGTCCATATACTAACTAGATTCATCTCCATTTACAACTTATTTAAAATAAATCAATGTAAAAAGAGAAATTATAGGCATGTTAAGATGATCCAAGTCATACATAATCCACTCTCATATTACTTATTCAAATATTACTTATTATGGATTCAAAATTAATAATTGAAAGGAGAGTCAGTTTGATATCTCACATAAGAGTATAAAACTATACATATTATAATCACACCTAGAAATAACTTGTTCTAACAATAATATTTCACCTCAACTATGCCAAATATAAGTTGACCAAATCAACCTTTCAAAATAATAACTATACATAGTATTGTATACCACATAAAAAAACATACAAAAACTAAACAAGTAACTAGTACCCACATTTTCACTTACCACAATATCACACACTAATAACTCAACTTATAATAAAATTACCATATCTAAGATTCCATTTAACAATTTAAGAAACCCAAATAGTTGATTGAATCATAATACTATTCAATCATGAACTTGCATCCAAAGTAGCGATTACAATAAGTAATATTATTTCACATAACAAATTTAAATTACTATCCCTTTATTTCATCCTAAATGCAAGCTATAATTTTATACTATGATTTAATTCAAACTTACAAACCTTAATTTTATACCATAAGCATCAATACCAACTTAAACATCATATAAAACAAATAATTCTAGTCTATAAGCATAGTTGAAACATTCCATTTAGACATTCAACCAATGTAAGGGAGACTGACATAATAATGTAGTACAAAAGCATAATCTCATACATGTCACATTTATGAGATAGATACATAAAAACATTAACATTCTATCCCATTCATTATTAAGTTTTGTATCTATTCTACAAAAATGTAATTCAGTGATGCAAGTCTTGTTATGAAAAATCAACATACAAGTTCCTTATAAAAATCCATAATAATGACAAGTAGTCTAAAAAATTTAAAATTCATAGACACTTTACATTAACATTAAATATAAAATTACATACATACATACATACATACATACATACATAATTGATTACATAAAATAAGAATAAACAACATTTAGAAATATAACAGAGTAGTGTAGACTATCTTCATATCCGTCAATAGAATATTAGATATTTAATGAATACAAATAAATTTCTTACTATATTATATATAATTTAGATGAATGGAATAAGAATATGCAAATGAACTATAAAACCAATAAAAATTCATATGAAATCATCAAAATGAATTACTAAAGGAAACAATCAAAATATAATTAAAATTCTCTCACCATCATCTTGCTCATATATAATTATTATTTCCAATACTATTGATGTTGCTCCAAGACAAATTGATCGAATGGCTATTTTATTGTTGGATTTAAAGTGATAAGCCTTAAAGACTTGGATAAAATGGATAATTTATGCAATCATGATAGATGTGGATGTAAAAACTTAGAATGCACTTAGATATCAAGGATTTTGTCACAATTATTCATTGTTAGATCAAGGGGATTGCATTAGTTTATATACGAAGGGAGTGGTATAATGTATAGTCCACATTAAAATTTGGTCATTGGGAGATCAATGGATTAAAAATTTCCAATTAATTTAAAATCCTTGTAAGGTAATGTATTAAATGAACCCATGAATTTAAAATTCATTAGAATTTCTTAAAAAGGAGGCTAGTGTCTCTAGGAGGATTAAAGAGGCTTATATAGATGTTTTAGTGGATTTAATAAGGCTTAGTGGAAGTGTTAGGTGGGTATTAAGGATGAGGATTTTAGGAAAGATTATTGATAGGTGGATAGGGGGTAGTTAGGATGTTTTAATTTAAACTTGCTAAGGAAATATGGGATAGGATCATTAGGTTAATAGGATATTAATAGGATGGGTAATAGAGAAATTAATATTATTTGGGATATTTAATGGTCAAGACGATATAGGAAATATTAAAAAAAGGTTAGATGTGGGTAAAATTTTATTTAGGAAAGGGCTAGTTAATAAATTTTTAGAAGAAATTAGATGGGATAAATGGTGAGGTTATATGAATGATTAGGTAGAGTAAATTATTATGCATACATTTTGACCATCTTTAAAAAGGTAATTTTGATTTTTTTAAGAAGAAATGGTCTTTCAAAGAAAAAATAATGCACAAAAGAGTTAGTGAGAATAAGGTTACATAATTAATGTCACTTCAAGGGGACATACAAGGAGGAATGAAATAAATGGCCACATTAAAAGATAAAAGGGGTGGAAAATAGATAAGATAATTAGGGTTTGGGATGCCTAGATGATGGTTCATATATAATTTATATGATTCCCCAAGTGAGGATGCAATGGGGTAAAAGATGACTAAGGTGATAAGTTTAAGACTCGTATAGAAGGGGAACATTCCATAACAAAAAATATTAGCCTCTTAAGATGTGTCCTAGGTTAAAACCTATGCCCAAGAAAGAGGCAAGTGAGTTTGACATATAAGATGATTAATCTTGAGACAAAGACATATGTCAAGGAAATGTATATATTGACACAGATAAGGGAATGCACTTGAGATGATTCTTAGGCAAAGACATATGATAGGTAGATCTACGGACCAATATAAAATGATTATATGATGGATTTGGATAAAATTATAGGTCAAAAATGATTTATAGAGATAAATTCAAGTGACCCCATGGGGATGGGAAAGGATAAAAATTGGGTGGCTAAGTTATCCTTAGGAACTTTAAAAATAGCCAAGCATTGCCTACATAGTGTAAAGAGACCTTAGGCCAATATAGTTCTAAATCTGAAGATATGTAGATGATGTTATATGGAGAGCGAGAAGATCAAAGACTATACCTATGAAAATAATGATGATGAAAATAATCATGGTGGAAGAAAGACTATGCCCCAAGTAAGGGTATATGCATCGATAAGGTGAACGAATAGGTTTTGGATTAAAGTCATAAGAAATTAGTAAAAAATAATTAATTTTCACCATGGGGCTATAAATATTTTATTATTCTAGGGTTCTATCTATGGATACCTAGTGTGACCAGTTAGTAATTTGATAGTGATAGAATAAGGAGATGATAGAAATTAGAAGGAAGTGAATAAGGTATGACTAAATAAAAAAAATTGATAAAGTTGAATTAGTAGATATTAATGGTGAAGTATGTCAATTTTGATGCAATTAAAATGGTAGGTAGTTTGAGTGATAGATGATGTGAGTAGAGGACACTAGAAGACCTAGAAATAGATAATTGGGTAGATTAGGTATGTACCTCTAATTTCTAATTTTTGTTGTTTTTAATATAGTTATGAATAGGCTTAGGAAAGGGAATGTAGGCTTATTGGTAATAAAATCACGGGATGGGAGTAGTATGAGTGGTGATGGAAACCATAGGTTTAGAAAGGGAGTGGTGAAATTTAGAAAATGGAGGAGTCATGGGAATAAGTGGTTGTATAGGTTTGTAAAATCATGTCAAGGCTAATTGAATTTTTAAAAATCATGTTAGGATAAATGTAGTTTTGTAAAATCATAATTAAATAATTACATTTTTACCAAACAACAACAAGTAATAAATGATTTTGGAAAATTATAAGGGAATGGTGGTTTTTCAAAGATGTAGATGGGGAAATATATCAAGGAACATTTTTGATGGGGAGTGTAATGTAAAATTGCTAGGTATATTTTTTTTAAATTGAGGTATTTGTGGAATTAGTTAACATGGTTGATTATTGTGTAGGACTCACCTCAAATTAGGAAATCAAGGCAAAATAAAGAATGGATATAGGTGTACTAGGGATATAGATGGGGGTAAAATTGGTAGGGTCATCAGAACTAGGTAGAGGAGGGGTGAATAGAGTAATAATAGATCATATATAAAGGTAAATTCAAGTAAGGTAGGTGGAGAGGATAAAGTTATTATGGGTAAGGGATGACTTCCAATAGAAGGTGGTAGATGTGGAGGGACATGTGACATTTTTGCAAGAGTAGATTAGATAAGGAGATAAATAAATCCCCATTATTATGAAAAAGTAATTATAGTTGTCTATAGGGCACCATTATTCTAATAGGGAAGTTGATAAAAAATTCCAACCCATGCTTGATCGTTAACACAGTCTGTGCATGCATCAATGGGGACATCACCAACATTTATATAACCCCCACATAATGTGATATTGAATAGACTATAATATTTATTGGCATGTGATATTAGGTATTATGGATGATTTAATAGGTATAGATGGATGCTTTGAGTATTTAAAATGTATAATTTCTTATTTATGTTTATTATTATGTATAAATTATAAGAATGATTAGTGGATATGATATGAATGTGGAAATTAAATGATATGTATGGTTTATAAATTTAGGAGACATAGTGATAAATGATATTTACAATTTTAGAATTGGATTTATGAAACATGATGATAAATTATATCTATGATTTTAGTTTTGTATTTATGAGACATGATGATAAATTATGATTACAATCTAGTTATATGGGTAGTTAAATATTTATGTGCCAATATATTATCCATATGTAGTGGGTTTGTGTATGTTATGATATTAGGATAAATCCTCCCGATAGAGAATAGTAAATGGAGAATGTAATAGAATGATGAGGTATGGGAGTTAGGATAAGTGATATCAATATATAATATGATGGGGAATGGGAGTTTTAGGAATAGTGATGGTGTCTTAAAGGAATATACGTGCATGCGATCCATTTTAATATTTCACCAAGTAAGATGCGTCATGATATTAGTATATTTGTGGTGACATCATGGTGACATTTTACCATGGTACATAGATACCAAAAGGGAGACAAGAGGGAAATATATATGGTACATCCCAAGATCATTTTATAACATATAATGGGAGGTCATAATAACTTCCTTGTTCCCTTTATGCTAAGGATGAAAAATATTTGATACTACTAATACTAGGGACTACTAAGCTAATTAGAAACTAAAGGACAATTTTATGCAAACATGTATAGTAAAAATATTTACAAAGAAGATAAGAAAATAATAATCATGCACATAATAATAAAAAAATAGTATAGAGAAATATGTGATAATTATTTATGTTAAGATCAAGCCATGCATGCTATATTTGCTATGGAGAAGGTGAGAATATTGGGATTCAGTTGAACCTCATAAAATATTATGTGTGACCTCAATGAGGGTTGATTATGTGGTAATGAAATTATTTAAAAAGTATGGGAGATGGATGCACAAGTGGGTAATGGAAATTGGGGAGGAATATCAACACAGTGTTGAGGTTGATAAAAGGAAAATCATATGGAAGAGTTGAGTCCAACTACATATTGATTGGGATATGAAGAAGTGACCAATGACTCAATAGGGAAAGAGTGTATTAAATGCTCAAGATAATTCTTTAATGGACCACCTTATTTTGATATTTATTATCATTTTTTTGCAAATTTATATAGATTTTACCCATTTAGTACCCTATAATACACATTCACATATACGCCCTTGGGAACAATGGTAGGGGGATGAATAAATGAGGTGGAAAGTGTGATATGATAGTAGTGGAAGAACATGAAAGGAAATCCCCCCAATTATGAGTAAAACCAAGAACAAGATTATTATAGATTCTATATTCTTTATAGTGAAATTGAAAACTTAGTATTCATTACCTTGTTTATCTAAGGTGCAATAACTTTGGTTTTCACCATTGGATGAATGATCTTTCTCGATATTTATGGTTTTTTTTTGACTTTTTGACTATATAAAAGGAAGTATAGGGTTTTAAATGACCATAATGCAAGACTTTACATATACAACATTTTATGGTGTATTATATTCATTGTATCATCTAATTATTCTCCTTTTAGAGTGGTCAATGGATATGCCCCAGACCCAAACTTGGAAATAATGATATAAGGTCTAAGCCAATTGGGCTCAAAATTTTCTTTATTATCCTATTCAACATTATTATTCTTTTGATGTTATTTGATAACTAGGTCATTGATGTAAAATTATCAAAATTGTACTTTAATTTGATATTAAACTTTTATCCTATTTTGATATGATTTAAGATGATCCATGGATTTGTTATGCTTTTCATCTAGTATCTCTAGCTCTTGTAGTCATTCAATCCTATATGCATTACCTGTGATAATGCCCCATAATATGTGTAAAGAAGTGAGTTCAAACTTAATTATTAAGATGGCTTCAATCCCTTAAACCAAGGAGCATTGACAATCTTTTAAAGGCTTTTAATAAGTGTTTTATTTGTAACTTCAGCTTGACCATTACCTTGTGGGTAATATTGTGATGGAAAATGTTGATTAATGTGATATTTATTATATAAGGCTTGGACTTCATAGTTTTTAAAACACTTTACATTATTAGATATAATTATTGAAAGGATTTCAAAAAAACAAATGATGTGGTTCAAAATAAAACTAGATATTTTATGGCTAGTGGTATATATGAGTGGAAGATCTTACACTTAGTGAAATACTCTATGGGTATGATAATAAACATATGACCATATAATGAGGTAGGATTGATCTTATTAATAAGGTCTAATAACCATATTTAAAAGGACCAAGGACTCATGATAGGATAAAATTCTTGAACAAGAGCATGTATAATATTACCATGTTTCTGGCAAGCCACACATTTTTTCAGATATTGGCAAACATCATGATCCATTATAGTACAATAATATTTAATCTTAAGTAAATTATTGGCTAGGGTCATTCTTATGACATGGATTCCAAAAATTCCATCATAGACCTCCTTGATTTCCAAAAGAGCCTTATCTATGTTTAGGCATCTTAACAAGGTTCCATAATAGCCTTATCAATAGAGCATGCTACCAAATATAGTGTAATGTGAGGTCAATTGGATAAAGGATTTTCATTGGTGGTTATCAAGGTTTGATGAAAGGGTATTTTCATGGAGGTAAAAATAAATTTCCTAGTACCATGGTTGATTGGGCTCAGTGATTGCACATATTTTATGGTGATCTAAAGTATGATGTGTGGGTAATAATAAATTTTCAACTAAAAAGTGTCTTATTTTTTATTTTTATGAATAATGGAGTTTTATTCCTGTTTAATAAACAAGTCTAAGTATGGAAAATTAGTAAATAATATTCCTGATTATGAATACTAATTTTTGAATTTGAACTACAATTTTCCCTTCATAAAATTAGTAAGAGAGCAAGGAGAAATATAACCTAGCTTATTTTTAACTATTTAGTTTGAGACAGGGTCTATAAATTTACATGCAGGACTGGGACACTATCACAAAAAGGATACTAGACTTCATTATTTTATTAGATAGGAGTGTCAAAACTAGATACCCTAGGCTCTGGTGGTATAGTCCTTCTTTGGTGTTATTATCTTGAGGGTTTAATATTTTTATATTTTGTTTTCCTACTCAAGGTAAGATTGTGTGCCAATTTTAGATCTTCACTATTAATATAACTACTTGTAGAGTTGATTCTTTTGTACTTAGATATTCTATGCAATTGAAAGAAAATTTGTCAAATGGGGAAAGGGGGTTAATCTGTAAAGGATATGCTAAATGCACTTCACACCCTATGTGTGGGCATGTTACCTACATACCAATACTCTAAGGAAGGATCAAGCTAATGTAGTTCTCCTAGTGAAGTGCTTAGTGCAATTCTGTATAAAAATGCAATAAAATGTGAAACTGGGTGTATTTTAGATGGTTAGGGACTAGTGTAAAGGTTTGAATAAGATTGAAATAATATTGGAAGGGTGTATATAGAGAATAAGGAAACTTGCTTGAGTGTACTTATTTGTATTCTTTCTTCTCTCCTATAAATGAGTGCCAACCCTTCTAAATGAGATTTGAATGGGTTTATATAGGAAACTATTGATCATGGGTTAGATGTATTCACATTAAGATGATAAGGATAAGGAAAAGGATGGGAAAAATATGACCATTGGGGCTCAAAATTTACTTGGACAACAATTCTAAAAGTGAGACACCCTAGAGTTTAGTGCTATAGTCGAATTTGGTAAATATTTTCTAGAGGTTATAAGACTTGGGGAGATGGATTTGTCATGGGGAAAGTAGTCTAGGTTAGCTAGGGTTAAGTTTGAAAGGCCACAGATGTTTGGGAATTACTGAAAAAGAGCCTAATATGGTGAAGAGAGCAAGCAAGAGGGACCTATATGTTAGGTGTCATTAGTCATGCTCAAGTAACCAGAATGTGCATTTTATATGACTACATTTCCCCTCCCCTTTATTCTAGTGATGAAGCAAAGCAAAATAATAAGATAAAGGAAAGAATAAAAAGTGTACCTAAACTTCCATACAAAGGTAAATCCCATGAAGCTTATGTGATGCTAAGTAATGTTGGATAGTGCATAGAGAACACATTATCAAAGTGTGAATATGTGAAATGAAATAAAGAGTAGATTTGTCTCTATTATATGTGATAAAAAATAGGAACATACAAAAGTTGAGTAAAAGGAAAAATAAGAGAAAGGAATGAATACACCTCACTAGGTACATGAGCCAATATAAAACTTGTGATTTTGAGTAGGTTGAGTAATGCTAGATTGTCCTGGATGATGTTGTACCAAAAGTCATATCATGAACATAGTTGAGTGCTCAATTCCTTGGAAAGTCACTCAAAAATGAAAAAGTAGGCCCTTTAGCTCCATCATCACCTACTAAGTGAAGATAATGAATCATTAATGTGTCAATCTATGTTTGGACTATGTGTATAATCCCTCTGAATAGGTGGCTCAAGAATACAAAGGCTAGCTAGAGCTTTGGCTCCATCATTGCCCCATGAAGTGAAGCTATGAAATGATACTAGTATAGAATATATGTCATATGAAATGGCTCATGGATCCCATATATTCTCTAAAATTTTAACAATGTGGCATGGATAGCTAAATCTATTCTAGAAACTAGGCCACTTTTGGCTATTTTGAAAGATGGAGGTTAGGCTTGTATGAGAGCCACTTCCAAACTGATTCAATATACTTATGTAAAAAACAACTTGGAAACTCAATAAATTAAAATTATATTAAATTTCAAATTTAAAAATGATTCCAACCAATTTTATATGGAGTTTGACACATAACTACTAAGAATGTCTAGGTAATAAACTAAACTCGAAAACAAAGAAGACCAATATGCTGCACACGTTGCCCCCAATCACTAGTGTCTAGAATATAGATTTTGATCTAGAAGTTATGTCAACTATCCAATCTAAAATTGGAAGTGAGAATCATCATTTTGTGCATGACACCCCCTATATCTAAATTTCTTGATAAAACTATACTAAAACTACTGATGCTGACTAATCTCGACTTGCAAAAATTGTAGTTGAGGTAAACATTTTGCGTGTTATTAGAGAACCTAGGTGTTTTTATACCTAGATAAGAGTACCAAAATGAGGACACCCCTGTGTTTGGCACTATTGTCCATTTTTGTCACTATTATCATTTGTTGAAACTGGATGTTGATTTAGAATTATCATTATTTTTCTATTCTATTCTAACTAGTTTGACCTCTGAATTATGAACTAGGTGATCTAAATTCTATTTTTAATACTAAGATATTTGATCTCTATAAAAAAAACCCTATTTATTTCCCCCTCTTAAAATGGTAGGAATGATGAACCTATAAAAATTGCCTTCAAAAGAAAAGAGTCCTGTAAGTGTGTTATGTTTCATAGATACATGATATAGCAATGATATTTGACAAGATATCTCTAGATATAGCAATCTTTGTATTGAGAGATTATTAGGTCAACAAGGGTATACTTAGATATATATAATAATGTAAGAGAATATGCAATGTATTGAATTAGAATTGGAAATAATAGTTGTTAGTTGTTAGTTATCAAGGAGGGATGGAGCATGATGTTCATCATGACATCCAAAAAAACAAGGAAAATGCATGATATGGATCATAGCATTGCAAAAATAAAAAAATAAATCAATCAAATAAGCACATGGAGAAATAAATGAGAAGCATACAAGGTTGGGCAAGGGGCCATGCAAACAAGGGACATGGGCACATGTCACTCAAACTAGAAAGCAAGCATACAAGGCATGTTCAAATTCCACATACACATATAATAGAAACAAGCAAGATTGGCATGAGGGTCATAGGCACAAGAAGAGTACAAGAAAGGGACATTGGTAAATATCCAAAGGTACAAACATAAATAGAAGTAAAGGACATTGGTAAATGGCTTAAGGTACACATAACAAACAAAAATAGAACTAAAAATGCAATCTCATATAGCTACATAAAACAAGAAAGGAAAGCATGTAAAAAATGTAAAGGTATTATCACATCTAACTAATCAAAGCAAGAGTGAAAGTATGCAAGACATTTTTCTATAAGACTAGGTATATGCTAAGAGATACACAAGTGTTAGATACTATTGAAATGTTGATATATTAATCTATGTAATTTGGTAAATAATGTACATCATTATGATAACTCAAAGTGTGTAGTGTAGATTTGACATAACCTATATGTTTTTGTCATATAGAAGATGCCCCAAATGGGTATGTATATTGATGTGTGTCTTAAAAGTATAAGTACAAATGCCCCCTCAATGGATAGAGTGAAGTAATCAAGGATGTAAAAATCACTACACACACTCAAAAGAGATCAAGTGAAGCAGGTAATGTATATAATTGACAAAAAATAACATGAAATAGCAAATGTAAGTCCTATCATGATAGTAGTAATGTAAAACATGGATGATTTGTAAAATCAAAATATTTTTTTTGGTATTTTTGAATTTTGTATTTTTTTTGGAAATATTTAAACTATATACAATCAAGTAGGAGAGATAATGTACAAGTAGGCTAGGATAGGATGATACTAATTGATGAGTCTCATGGGAGACTCCCTATCATGGTGTCCTATATCAAAGAGTGGAATCATACGTGAATGTGAAGCATGATGAAAATGTTGAGACTATGGATATGAAAGTTGTATATGCTATAGATGCTCTAAAATATCTAAAGTAGAAACTAACTATGGGGTCTTGCTGTAACTTTAAGAAGTGGATGTAACTATAGGGATCTTAGGGACCCATATGGAAGTAAGAAATGCTCTCTAAAACATGTGCTATATTTGTAGACCCATGAGATCTCAATGAAACTACTTTGGGTGTGAAAGCTATATCTAGAAGCTGTCTAGAATCCCAAAGCCATGGTGGTACATAAACCCTTCATACTAGCAATGGATGTGTAAATTATGTCTAAATCTATACTAGAGGAAGAACTGTAATTGTTGGGGAAGATAATATTGGTGGAGAAGTTGGAACTAGTGACTTTAAATTAAATGGCTCTCAAGTGGGTAGTGGTAACTCATACTTAAATCCACCAGATATAAAAACCTAATTATCATGAATTAATTTCATGCATCTATGAATTGTACATGGTACTTCTCAAATTTTCATAATCCATGGGTGATCAAGTAACATATCAGAAACTCCTACAATGAGAACTATAGTGAAATGTGTGGTAACATGTGTTGGAATAATATATAAATGAATTAAAATCTCACCCAATGAACTTTCTAAATGCCCAATAAATCCACTAATAATTATATTTTTTAGGGTGATATCCTACTCTAAATATCTGAAATGCTATAACAATGTAATGGTGCACATGTTGACATTGAAACCATTATCAATGATAACACTATGAATGGGATGATTATGAGTATGTTCTATAATAAAGAGTGCATTATAATCTAAATTATCCTTCAAAATATCCTAATTTGAGAATGATATTGATGGTCTAGATGGATATCTATACTCATACACACCGATCATACCACTCAAAGGATGCGACTCAACTAAAAGTATTTTGTATGTAACTAGTGTTGGATGTGAATGATATGCATGATGAACCCTTAATGTGTCCCTTTTATCCTATTTTTAATGTTATGTAAATGGATCTAAGAAAATTTTTAAAGCTTTATCTTATGTCTATTTTTCCTATTGAGGCTTAATTGAAGTGCCAAGATAAAGTAGGTTGTCATCTATTAAGTCATGTATCTTATGTTTCAAATGGATGCATCTATTTGTAGTGTGGATTGGTGCCCTATGGTAATCATAAAATACCTATTGATCATATCCCTTGGGAAGATATTTGGTTGGATCAAATTACCAAATAGGAAGGAGAGATATGATATTATAATCCAAAATTTGTTATAAAACCTTGGCTGAAGGAACTGGAAGATGTGAGAAAGTATGTTGAGGGGGGTGCTGATAAAACTATTCACTAAGGAGACTTTGAAGCTACATTTAATATAGGTTGATTCTGCCTTTTTAAATCCTTAAAATTGACCTTGTATAATACTTTTTTGTTACTCTTATTTCTATCTGGAATGATTTTATACTTGAGTTTTACCATTGAAATAAGTCTCACTTCTCTTTCCTTCAGTGTATGACACAATTTAATAAAGGAAGAGAATCATTTAAACATAATTAATTCATGAATTGATAGTAGAATACTCTATTTTAAAAGGTCCTGTAACTCCTAATCTATCATGGGACTAGTCATCTTAGCCAATATGGTCTTATACCAAAGAACATAGTCCCTGAGATACTCATTTGGTCATTGTTTCTATTGATCAATTTGAGCATATGAAACCTTATCCCCAATGTTAATGTTGAAACATGCTAAGAACATGTCAAATAAAGGATTGAATGCATGAACAAATTGATTCAATAAAGTATAGAACCATTATAAATCATAATCTTTTAGGCTCTATAGAAATAGCTTGGTAAGTAGCCAATCATTGGCTACATAGTCTAAGCATGCTACGTGAAATGCTCTCAAGTGTCTCTTTGGATCACCCTTGGCATCATAAAGAGTAAGGTTAGGTTGAACAAAACCTTATGGAAAGGGTGTAGAAGAAATATGATGTGTCAATGGTGTATGTAGAAGAGCAAAATAATATAAAGCTTGTGTAGGTCTAGTGGCATGTGTTTCAATATGTATCACCTTAGATTGAAGAGATCTTATCTCTTGCACAAGGGCTACCACATCAAGAGAAAGGGATGTACTATTTTTAATCGGTGGCATAGAGGTAGGTTGGGCTACTATAAGGTGTTATTGAGACATAATTTCCCCCATAGTGTCATTTTCAATTGGTTTCTCTATGTGAATGGAAGACTCAACTTATTTAGCCTTTTTAATTTCCATGATAGATTACAAAATTAGTGTATGATCTTTAGTTTGTTCCTTATGTGTTTCTCTTAAAAATATTAAATTTTAAATCTTTGTTGAGCACAACTTTATTATCAAAAATGGGTGGAAGTGGATCAGTACTCCAATGTAGTAGAGAATGAGCATCAGTGTATACACCATCATTAATATTTGCATACTGCTCTTTGTCAAAATTATCCTCATTGAAGTTAGTGTAATCTAGATGTGTAGAATCTATGACTGGAACCTGAGTTAGTTGTTTATCCATGGTATATTACTGAGTTGTAAGAATTTAGGTGAATTCAAGAGGATTACCACTAACTCTTGCACTTTGTCTTTAAGGAATAGATTCAAGGAACCTAAGTGGCACAAGAAAAATAACTTGGATAAAAATATAAAATATTAAGTTCATATAATCTAAACAAGGGACTGAAATATACATAGAAAGGATACATACCTCCCAAACATGTAACGTGATACCTTAAGAAGCAAATAAGTGCTAGTATATGCAACTAAGGATTTTTTGGAAATATTTATGAAAAATACTATGAATTTTTTAATTTGAAATTGATTTTTTTAGTTTGGTATGCAACTAATAGTTTATAAAATGATTGGAAACATACTGTAAAATAATTGGGATCTAGTTGATGTAACTAGGGCTTTTTGAATGAATTTTTAAAACTATTATGGTAATTTTAAAAATTTGAGATGAATTTAAAAAAAATATATAAAATTTCATTTTAAAAATTTAATAAAAATAAAAAAATATTTCTAAAATTAGCAATATATTTTTCCTAGTGTTTGGAATGTGATTATATGAAAAAAGGATCTAGTATGTGTAAACTAGGGTTTAAAAAAAATATATTAAAATTTTATAATTAATTTGTACATTTTTAATTTTTAGATACAAAAATATCAAGAAATTATATAAAAAATTAGAAACAATTTACCCTAGGGTTTCTAGGGTTTTTGTGCAAAATTTGAAGTCGGGTTCGCCAACTATTTCTATCATTTTTGGGAATAATGAAGTTTTATTCCTATTTATTAAAAAAGTCTAAGTAGGTAAAATTAGTAAATAATATTCCTAACTATGACTAATAATTTATGAATTTAAAATTTAATTTGACTTATCTAAAAATAGTAAGAGAGTAAGGAGAAATGTAACTTAGCTTATTATGAATTGTTCAATCTGAGATAGAGTCTATAAATTTCCATGCAAGACTTGGACAATGTCATAAAAAAGATCCTAGACTTCATTTTTTATTACATAAGAGCACCAAAACTACACACCTTGGGATCTAATGTTATAGTCTTTCTTTGACATTGATATTCTAAGGGTTTAAGCTTTTGGGGTTTTGCTCACCTGCTCAAGGTGAGCATGTGTACCAATTTTTAGGTCTTTGATATAAAAAAAACTCCATGTAGAGTTGATTATTTATGTACTTCGATCTTTTATGAGATTGAAATAAACTTTGGAAAAATAGGGAAAAGGGGTTTAGTGTGTAAAATATACATTAGATGTGCTTCATACCCTATGTGTTAGTATGCTTCCTACATACCAATACTTTAAGAAGGGATCAAGATAATGTAGTTCTTCCATTGAAGTGCTTAGTGCAAGTGTGTATGAAAATACAACTAGATGTGAAATTGGGTGTATTTTAGATGGCTAGGGGACTGGTGTAAAGTTTTTAATAAGCTTGGAATAATATTGGAAGGTTGTATGTAGAGAATAGGGAAAAGTGCTTGAGTGTACTTGATTTTATTCTTGATTCTCTCATATAAATGAGTGTCAACCCTTTTAAATGAAATTTGAATGGGTTTATATAGGAAACTATTGATCATGGGTCAGATATATTCATATTAAGCTGATAAACAAAAGGAAAAGGATTAGAAGAATCTAACTGTTGGGGCTCAGAATGTACTTGGATAATAGCACTAAAAGTGGGACACCCTAGGGTTCAGCACTATAGTCCAAGTTGGGAACTTTTGTCTAAAGTTTATGGGACCTAGGGGGATGGATTTTGTCATGGGGAGAGTAGTCTGGTTTAGCTTGGGTTAAGTTTGGAAGGCTACAGATGTCTAGGTAATAGTGAAAAAGAGCCTAATATGGTGAAGAGAGTAACCAAGAGGGACCTATGGGTTGGGTGTCATTAGTCATGCTCAAGTAACTAAATTTTTCATTTTATATGACTACACCTTCAAGAACATCTACTATCAAGTCCAACGAAGACCCAATGATAGTCATTACATCTACTCATTTTTTACTTCCTCTTGGTACTTGTTTAAATGTTATGAACTAGAAATTCTTATTTATTTGATAAAATATTTATTTATATGAATGTAAATTGTCATACTTTATTTATAACTCTTTATCAACTGATTTAATAATTATTTGATAATCACCTATGAATTTAAGGTGTTGGATATTCTAATGAATGGCATTTTGAATTCCTATGATTAATGCTTCATATTAAACACTATTATTAAAACATAAAAAGGATATCTTAAAATCATTTAGAATAATATCACCTTTAGGTGTAATAAAATGTGTAATGGATATTGATCCATGCATGATAAAGGATCGATAAAAATAAATCTCTAAAACTAGTTATTCTTTAGTGGTTAAGATGGACTCAGTTGGGAAAGGAGTGGTTAATGGTCTTGTATCTTCAATAGGATCCACTACTATTTGATCCACAATTACTTCCCCCTTGATTCCCCTTTGATTTATATATTATATGTCTAATTAACTCAAAACCATAATTCATTTAGCCATCCTTCTTGTTGATTCATATTTTGATATCATATAGTTGAGTAGATCAACTTTATCACTGATCTTTACTTGATTTTTGAACATATAATGTTTAATCTTTTGGGAAGTAAATATAACATCAAGATATGCTTTCTTTATGGAAGTATAATTAATATCACATGAAAAAAATGTATTGATTATATAATATATGTCTTGTTCCTTTCATTTATCATCATGTTGTGTTAAAAGAGCTCCTATGGTACATTGAGTAGCTGATATATACATGAGTAATAGCCTTCCTAATATTGGATATGCAAGGACTGTAGGATTCAATATATATAATTTTTTAGGTTACCAAATTCTTTTTAGAATTTTTAATTCTAGTTTAAATGAGATCCCTTCTTAATTATATGATTAAACGGATGACATTTATCAAGTAATTGAGAGATAAAATGATAAATGGCTTATAATTTTTATTTAAGACTATGTAACTATTTTAGGTTGGTAGGTGGAGGCATGTCATTAATAGATTTGAATTTTATAGGATCCAATTCAATTCCTCATTATGATACTATCAATACCAATTTTTTTCCATAACTAACTCCAAATACATATTTATTGGGATTCAACCAAACCTTATATTCTCTTAACCTATCAAAGATTCTTCTTAGGACTATGGGATGTTCCCCTCATATTTTTGGACTTAACCAAAATGTCATCAACATAGTCTTATACAATATCACACATCATTTCATGAAATATCAATATAATTTTCCTTTGATAAATGGATCCTTCATTCCTTAGACAAAAGGGTATTACTTGATTAAAAAAATTCCCATATGGAGTGATGAAAACAATTTTATGTTAATCTTTAGGAGTAATTTTAATTTGATTATATCCATAAAAAAATCCATGAGGGATAAAATTTTCATAATATATGTTGAATCAACTATCATTTAGATATTGGGTAGATGGAATTCATCTTTTAGACATGCCTTATTAATATCTTAGAATTCAATAAAAATACATATTCCTACTTGTAGCTTTCCAATAGGGACTATATTATAAATCCACATAGAATAGTCAATTAGATGAATAAAAACCTTCTTCTAAGAAATTTTTAGTTATTATTTGACTAATAATGCCTATTTAAGTGCATATTGTGAAGCTTTTGTTTAATCAGTTTATCATTAGGATGAATACTAGGTGATGCACCACCATAAGTGAGATCTAGTCCAGGCATGTTTGCATTACACCATGCAAATATGTCTATGAACACTTCTAGAAGATAAATAATTATTTACCTTTATTTAGGTGTAATTCTAGTAATAATTTCCCCTAGTTTGAATATTTTAGGATTTTAATGTTTACTTATATGAATTGTTTTACTAACAATGTTGATTGGTCTTGTATATATGTTAAGGGTGGAGGGAAGTTAATAGCTTCACCTAATATAAATACATATAAAAAACATGCACATATATCTTAACATATATTTTTCTCTTAAAGACACATATGAGTCAAATAATGAGGTCTATTTACCTTCATTAATGACAAGGAAAAATTGGTTTCATAAATTTTTTCTTATTTTATTTCAATGGTTCACTTTACTCTCCAAAATAGGCTAAATTATTTAGACTAATATTGAATCCTCATTTTTAGGTCTCCTAAAGGCATATAATTATGAGCTCTAATATATTTGATTATGGATTCATCATTTTGAAAGGTATCAATTGGCAACTCTTCATGTTGATCCCAATCAATTAGGTTAGTGTAGTGGAGGGAAATATTAATGGTGTAAATGGATGTGTTAAGAAATAAGTTAGTGGAAGTAATATGCTAATAAAGGGTATATAAATATTGTCTTGATTTCTTCATCAAGGGTCAACTCGAGAATTGAAGAATTATCCATTGATATCATTATGAAGACTACTCATAAGTGGTTTATACCCTATTCCAAGTCCTTTTGGATGTCTTTAAACCTCAATTGGCTAAAGAATGCCTTGTGCTTCTTGACCTAATCCTTTGCCTTTTTAATTCATATTTTAAGTTATATTATTTTTTAGGGGATATTATTTATTGTTAAAAAATGGTGATAAGTATACTTAGGCTATCCAATAATCATAGGGCTCTTCAAAATGTTCTTTGGAAAATATTCTTGAACAGGAAAAAGTATTAGATCCAAACTAATAGGTAGTAAGTTTAACTTCCTACATAGTAGGCAACCCATTAAGCATGTGGAGATAATGGAAGGTTTCCTACACAAAATATTTTGTACTCATATTATCAAAATCCTTTAGAGATGATATTCAAATAGGAAACCTTTGATGGATTGGAATAAGGAGATGGTAGATTATCAGGATGTATGTATTTTTTAGATTTTAGATAATATGAAGAGCTTTGAGTATTCAGATAGTATAGATCATAATCTATCCCTTTCATTTGGAACTATGAAATTGTTAAATTTAACTAGGGATGGTGACCTCCATACTTGAATATGGGAATTTAATACATTGATAGAGGGTGGATGGTCCATCTCACATTTAATGGTTCTAAGGTTGACCCAAAATCATGTAGTATTGAAGATCAACATCAAATACACAAACCAAAGTCTAATGAACCACAAGTACCACCTTTATAGTAGGGTAGATTATCCTTATTGATGTCACTAATTATCATCATAAGATTTTATCATGACTACATTAGGCTCCAAAGAAGGTTCTAAATATCCCAGTTTATTAAGGAACTCTATGTTACATAAATTTAAGGTAGATCCTATATATATAGTAACTCATGGGATAATGTGATTGGTAATGGAAACTTATTTAAATAATTGGTAATTATGATGAGGACCAAGTGGATGCATGTATTTGGTGCTAAATGTGATTTATTGAGATGGAGACAAATGACTGACCAAGTCTTGGAATTGACTAGTATCAATATCCCTAAGAACATTTTACTCATGAAGGGTTCGATTTAATATGTCTCAATGAACATAATAAGTTTTGAGAAGATCCATAATGGATATATGAGTAGGAGTCTTATATAATTATTTGACAATGTCATATGTTCTTTTGATATTTTTTATAATATAGTTAGAGATATTGATATTTTCAGATGGCATGGGAGGTGAGTCCTTATGGGATGCCCCTAGAACTATTATTATACCACATCTAATGTTGACCACACAATAAAAACTGGCCTTATTGATCTTAAGGATAGGATAAGATGGAATTAGGGGTACTTGGTGGACATTGACCTTGATTTTGATGCTATTAATTTAATGATATGTGATATAACTATAGTTAATAGTATTGTAAGTAAATATTTGACCTTGATTCCTTTGTGATCCTTTTTTATTGCAATCATTCTTAGGGAAAGGATCTTTATATATCCCTAACTATTTATTCTTAGAGGAATAAGAATTTATTTCAACTTCAATTTATATTTATCCCTTTTATATTAAATCTTGGATGAAATTCTTTAACTGCATACACTTTTTAGTATCATGTCCTCTTACTCGATGATAATGACAAAATTCATTTTATT
>JARHVA010007719.1:437500-619720 GCA_037957365.1 Torreya grandis | reverse complement strand
TGAAATTCATGGGAGGTTGTTTGTCTTTACTTCTCATATTGTAATTATTTGTTTGGTATTTCTATAAATCATGAATCTCATATGTATTCCCTTTTATATCATTCTCATCCTTGATAGGGAATGGGAATTCATATTATTCAAACATCATTATAGTACTATAAGTATTTGGACTCATTATAATAAGATGGATATGATTTATTTGGATAATATTAATAAAGGTCCATTTCTTTATGGAATATCTCAAAGAAAGTTTAGAAATATAGTCTAGATCACCATGTTGTATTGTATTATGAACTCGACACTAATTACGGAGTGTTGCCTCTAAGATATTTATTTTTGTAAACTTGTTGGGTAGATATTGTTCTAAATTAATTATAGATCTATTGAAAGTATTTTTGTATCTATGTAACATGAATTTATGACTAATAACTTTCCCATAGTGTTCCCTATTCACTTCTACATGCTCAGGAACTCGTTACTCAATTTTTATATAATAATTTAAATAACATCTAATTTTTATTTTTTAGAGTCAAAAGAAATACCTTGTGTAGTAGAATTATTAGTTGCTATCAAAGCATGGTTATAATTTTAATGATTACGTGTAGACACATAGTTGTTAAAAAAGTTGAGGTTATGGTTATGTGGAGCATGGGCTAGAGATAATTATGTAACACTTGAATCTGATTATGATCCACAACATTCTGATTAATATTTATAATAGGATTAAGGGCTTACAATTTAGGGCCAACATTGGAATGTCTTAATATTATAATTTTGGATATAATTTCTTTTCAACATTAATATATTTTACATAATACAATGGAAGTGATGTAATAACCAGGTGTTATATGGAGAAAGATAATTGTCATAGAGTCTAAGGAATTCTTGTACATTTCAAATGATAACACATCATTGGGCTTATAGTCATTATCAACTCAATAATACATATTTTGGAATAATTACATTGAAAACTTTGACCAATTTATTAGGTTCTCTCTTCATGGTTGAAAAAATGTTCGTATATGACACTTGGGGTGGTGACCTATCTAAACTATGCCAAAAATGTATCTTGAGATTAGTTCTAAGATGTAATCAAATATTAAATAATATTAAGGAGCTAGTCATAAGTAGAATATTGTAAGGTAAAAGTAAGATTTTTCATGCCATATATTAATGGGTTACATTTTATATACTTAAATTAATATTGAAATCCTTTATATGTTCTTTGGTAGTCCTGCATCTTGAGGTATAAAAGGAAGGGATGATAATTTTTAGGGTTTCTAATTATTTCATTCATATCTCCAAGAATAATAATATCCAAATTAACTAACCAAGATAGGGCCATCTCATGTGAAGGGATATGATATCTTACGACTTGGGAATAGGGTAGAGTCTAGGGGTAGTTTAAGATGCCTATGTCTAACCTAACTTTTATATGTATCTACAAAGGTGGGAATAGTAACATGGTATCGAAGGTGGAACTCGTTAGTCTTCTGGGTATATTTAGTGAAACTCAATATATATTTTAATAAATGAAAGTGGTTCTCCTTATAACACCAAATAAATTCCTATTGATGTGGTTTTTATGTACACCATGAAATCTCACAATGAATCCTATAATATTTTAGGATTCGTGAAATATTAACTCTAAGACATGAGTAATATGCAACAACCTTTGATTATGAGAAATAAGTAAGGTAATTATGGATGTATTGAAGGTAGCTATGGTTGTAGGGTATAAATAAGCTATACAAATTTTGATGAAGGATGTATTCAAATAATAAAACATAGACCCAAGTATCATGACATTAAAATACATGAATACATATATGCATCTATGGTGCCAACTTGGAACTATTTGGAGCAGACAATAATTTTGGTTAGTTGTAATAGAAAAAACAAACCAAGGATTTGGATGTAAAGATTTGACTAAAGTAGGACCAACAATAAAATACACAACTATGTGATCTTGCACTTAAATATGAGTGCTTATAGGAGCAACTATTAGTGTGTTATGTGTTTTAGTAACAACTCTCTCAACAATGTTGATCTGTTCATATAAAACATAAACACATTCAAATTCATCATTGATGATACCACAATTAAGCATAGGTGGATTAAATATTAGTGTAATTTCATCCTTCAACCTTCTATGCTCAACTTTCAAGGCTCTTAATTTAGACTTGAGGGCCTCTACCTTTGTCACCTTTTCTTTTACAAATTTAATCATATACAAAATTTATTCCATAGTTTTGTACACTATACCTTCCACTTTAGCCTTCAATACATCCATAATTACCTTATTTATACCCTCAAAATTGGGCCTATTCACCAACTACCTTTTAGATATAATCAAAATTTGTATAGCTTCTCTTTATTGAAATACAAATTGGGTTACCAAAGCCTATCTTTGTTGGTGAAAATCAAATGCACCATCTCTTTTAGAAATCATTAATTTAAAGCCCATATGAATTCCTTGGAAGTCATCATATTAAAATTATTGTAAGCATTATTTCTCACATAAGATAACAAAACATTTACCCTCTTATAATACTTTCAACTAGTTATAAGAAGTTAATACCTTTCCCTACTGAGGATGGGACTCACACCTTTAAATCCTCATTATATTTCAAAGATTATATAGTTTCTTGGTCATGATATGAACATTATCTACAATTTCATTTGAATCATTAGTAATCTTTCTATGTAGAAAGCTCTATTTATCCTGATCTTGGCTCATGTACATTCATTCATGGCCTCCCCTATTGAGTCCACAATAGTGGAAAAATATTCCTCGTATTGATTAGGGTCATTGGGGCTCTTTTTTAATTTATTTGATAAGGTAAATAAATTCTCTCTTTGATCCAATATTATTTCATCCCCTCCCCTATATACTAATTTTCTATTCCTCACCCTATGAATAGCTCCATATTTCTTATCAAAACATGTATGTATTGTTGGCACTTATCTGAGGACCAAGCCCATTTTTAATTTATTATACTCTTGAGACCCTTTGACATAAGAAGGGATAATGAGTTCTCCTTGTTTTTCTAGTTGAGTGATCTTGATTGAGATCTAAGATGGAATAGATATAGGTAGAATCATTGAGCAACTCATTTGAATGGGTAACTAAATAAGTGGTTAAATGCCCTAGTTTTATCCCATGATATTTCTCTAAGGTGTATTTTATACCACATACATGGTCTACCATGGATTATTTGAGATAATAATTATGGGAGACTCAATTTTAGAGGAATAAGGAATAGATAATTTTAATTGGGTAAATGGCCTAGGTTGTGCTCAAGGATAAAAAATAAAATATTTATAAAGTTATCAAAATTAACCTTCCTTCTAGGTCCTTAGAGTTTGGTCATTATTGAAGCAATGTGGAAGGAATTATGTAATAATAAAAAAAAATAAGTTACAATATTTATTCAATATTTAGTCAATGATTCAGAGAGAGAGAGAGAGAGAGAGAGAGAGAGAGAGAGAGAGAGAGAGAGAGAGAGAGAGAGAGAGAGAGAGAGAGAGAGAGAGAGAGAGAGAGAGAGAGAGAGAGAGAGAGAGAGAGAGAGAGAGAGAGAGAGAGAGAGAGAGAGAGAGAGAGAGATGGTAATTGAACTAAAAGGTTAGTAAGTACATTTCTAAGGGAATAAGTAAGAGAAAGTAGTACCTTATGAAAGGCCTAATTTTATTATTTGATAAGAAAATTCTCACCTTATGAAAGGGATAATCTAACATCTTCCTCTCCAAAGTCCTTAGGCTCCATATATTATATTATGTTAATTGTTTCAATTTCTCTTGTCTATTATTCTTCCTCTATAGTCTCAGGTTCCTCTTATTCTTCATCACTAGCATAATCTACTAATGAGATTACTTGTTCTTGTTGTTATTATTCTTGGGCAATCATAGGAGAAACTAGAAGACATTTATGCCATCTTTGATAAGTATAAATGGGTGTTTGATTTAAATTTAGGGGTTAACTTAATGTGGATGCACTGGAAAATAAAGGGGATTCAGTAGATGGATATGGAAGAAGTGGTGGAAGGTGAAGTATATGGATGAGTTATAGGGGATGGAGATGAACATACTGTTATAAAATAATTGTATTTTTTTGGAAGACTCACCTATTGGACTATAATCAGAGGGGGAAAAGGTATTAAAGAAACCATTGTTAGTTGTCCATCTGAAGGAGATGCTACTTTATCAATTAATGTAGTAAGTTGAAATGTGTTGTTAGTTGAGGCCTTAGGAGTAACCCAATAATATTATTTCTAGTACGGGGATATATATCCCTTTGGGTAGAACCTTATTTTATAGCTTCATCTTGTTGAAGAGATGGAGGAGGTTATTATTCTAGATGGGATTGATATTGTTACTAAGGGAATTAGTAGATTAAAATTCTATTAACCTCCTATATAATTCCATATGTGTCTTATTTAGAAATTAAAGGATGATATTAAATATTTTATACCACTATCATTATCATATTGCGTTTGTTCATACATATATAAACTTCAGAATCATCTGAAGCATTAATGAAAATATCATCATGTTCAAAGATTTTATGGCCATAATGTATTTAGGCTCCCTTCTTCCTAAGGTATTTTAAATACTACCCAACTCTCCAACTAGGTTCACTATCTCTATATGGTGCTTTATCTATGCCATGGTGGGTCCTAATTTTTTCTAACTACATTTAGGTGCCTCCTTACTAGGTATTGGATTTTTCCTATGCTGTGAAGGGTTTTATGGTAGTATCCTTGGTGTTTAGAACCAAGTTCCTCATCTATATTTTTGTATATTTAGTGTGAAATTTATTGGTTTACTACCTTATCAAGGACATAGTGGGGAAGTCATAGTGTAGGTTCCTTACTTCCTTCTATTTTGAAAATGGTACAATCAAGATGGTAAAAATAATCTCCTCTCTTCTCATTACTCCTTATATTATTCAAAATATTGGGCATCTAATACCCATATATGGATAGATAAAATTAAGGATATATATATTTTTAAAAACTTTTGATTTCATATCTAAACCTTTTAACATGTATCATGAATAAATCATCACAAATATTATTCTTAAAAAATTTAGTATAGGGCTCACAGGGCTGCCCATGAATTTTTTATACCATTTTTATCACTACGTCTATCACATAAGACATTATGTGTAAATTACCATCATGAGGTATCTCATCAAATTAAAATATTTACATCCTTAGAATTTCACTAATAATCCCACCAATTGCCCCAATTTTTTAGTATTCAAAATAATATTTAGCAAGGGAACCCATTCCTCATGCACATAGGTGGTGTTGGGAAAACCATATAGTCTATTCATTAGTTCTATTGATATTCAGACCCCTGGCCTAAATTTAACTATAGGGATAGGGAAAATAGTACTCATGGTGGTCAATTTTTATCTTCTCTTAAATAATTTCTTAAAATTTACCTCAAATATGTTATGCTCTAACCAAGCATTAGCAAACACCTACTCATAGGTTACTTCTAAGATGGGGATATGTACATATTTCTCAAATTCTACCCTATAAATATAGGATATTACATTCATGGGAATCCTAAAGTGAAGTAAATCCCAAATAATATCTCCATTAATAAATAGATCACACAACAGATCAATACAAGGCATTACATATTATTTTGTTACTTGATTGTATAATTCCATGGTTTAAATTTGTAACAAATCAGCAATGTGTGTTCACTCATCCTTAGATAATGTATATTATGTTGAATAAAGCTCTATATTATATACCATTTCCAACACTATTGTGTAATGAGGAACTTGAAATTTTAACACTCCCTCATCAAAACCTATATTCAGATATTTTGGATCTACTAGGAATGGTGTAGGAAGAAAGAGGTTGACCTACTCATGATTAATATAGCATTGCTATTTTGTGAATAATTATAGAGAATTTCATAAAAGCACTAAAACTAATTGAAAATTTAAAAGGTTAAAATATATGGATTTTTATAAGATAATAGATAAAAAATTTAGTTCTCACTTCTTCAATATATGGCAATGGTGACTGTATGTATTTATAAAATTTCATATATTGCCAAAATATCTAGACTTGAATGCCCAGTTTGTGAAGAATTAATGCATCATAGAATTTTAATTTTCTTTATAATTTGAATTTGAATTTTATAATTGTATTTTACCAACTACATTTTACCATGTGGTATATTTCTAATCACCTTAAATGATTAGTCATCAACTTAAGATAAGTGTCCATTCATGTGCATCATATTTTGGTCTAGTTTCTACATTTTCCATTTACATTATGGCTGTGATTATATGTTAGTGTGACACTTGTGATAATATAGCTTATATAAGGTATTTTATTCTATAATCCTAATCTATACCACTTATAATATATAATTTAACAATATTATTCCATTTAGCATGATCTACAGGACTTGGGGGTCTTTTAGCCATATAATATGTAGTTATTCTTAGCGTGCACTGAGTCAACATGATCATGTCATATGTTAAAATATTTGGGATCCATTGATTATTTATAAAATGATTGATTATTTTATTAACTTGATATAGATTGTAATGATTACAACATATGGAAAACTCTCAATGATCTAGAGGAAATAAAGTCTTCATAATGTACATTCTGCTGACATGATCTAGGATTTTGATATGATAACACATGGATGGTCCACATTTATCTAAAGAACTTAAATTTTTTTTACATTTTACTTAGTTTTTCAATATTTGAGATTATAATATCATGCCATGTGATGTCTCTCATGGTTGCACAGATATTTAAAATATAAGTTTATATAGTACAGTCTGTTGCATTACAAGAAAAATAGATCATGACATGTGGAATGATCTCAATGATCCTAAGTTCCTTGAGATATTTGACACTAATCTCTGCATTAGTAGTTTTTAATCTTCTAAATTGATGTGATTATGACACTTAGGTCAATCTCAAGGATTGAAAGAGAACATGAAAAGGGTAGGCCTAACTGTTGAATGTTATTTTATCACTAGTTGTGATGTAGGCATGTGGATAATTCATGGGATCCAAATATCTTTAGAAAATTGCATTGAAAATAACATTTATATAATGAGACACAAACTCGTATCTATAGGATTTAGTTTAGTAATAGATATAAAATAAGCCCAAGTTTGGGAATCAATCATACACACATTCAAGATTCAAGATGCATTGTAATAGAAATTCATTAGGTTCATTAGTCAAATAAACCCAAAAATTTAACTGGAGTAGGATTTCAAAATGAGATCAAGGATGATAAATACAACAATTTTATACCATTCACAAGCTTTGAAATTTATTTTTAAATGTTTAATTAGAATATAAAGGAGCCTTAGGTTGCATAGATCAACTCAATATTTCAAAATTTTAAGGTTCATCTAGAACATTACTATTTTATGATAAAAATGTGTCCCTATTTGAAATATTGAGAATTGGGTGTGTTGGGACACAACAAGGCATAATCCTTCTTTTAGTAAGTGAAAAGGAATGTTTGATTTTAACATAATGTCATTTAGTTTAGTGAATGCATGTGCTTTTTAGAGTGATATGCATATAACCTTTGATGATTTAATTGGAATTGTTATTAGAGTCTACCTTTATGATCTTACTAATAATTATAAAGAGGGAAATAAATATATTGATCATCTTTGTGAATTTTTCATTAGATGTAGAAAATATGATATTTCTCTAAATCCAGACAACTCAATTTTTGAGGTAGCTAGGGGGAAATTATAAGGTTATATCAACTCCAAAAATGGTACACATTAATGCTATTATATATGTTTTGCCTCCTAAATACCAATATGTTGTTGGTTTTCTTCTGTAAAATCAACTTTGTGCATAAATTTATTATTTATTTCATCAATAAATCTAATCCTTTACAATTTATTTTGAAGAAAAAATAGGTCTATGCCTAGGATACATGTTTTTATTGAAGATTTAATAGTTTTAAATATTCCATTTAAAGTTCCCCTATACTTGAGAAAATGAATTAAAAAAATCCAATTAATCTTTATACTAATTTGACTCAAGAAATCGATAGGTGTTTTCATTACTAAGAATGATGAAAATTATGAAGAAGGCCTTAATGGTCATATCAGCTAGGTTTTCAAATTATATTGAGACCAAGTATCCCTTTCTCAGAATAAATGTTATTGTCATTAATTTCATATATAACTAAGTTTAGATATCTTTTTCTGGGAAATAAATTCATTTTTTGATCAAATGTGTCTATCTTTTCTTATCTTTTTCTACAAGGTTAGCCAAGTGCATTTTTAATATTCAAGAGGTTAATTTTAAATTTTAAACATATAAGACAATTAATTGAAGCATTTTATATAAACATTAGGATGAAAATGTGACTTCTAGAATAAATGTTTTAGTTCTTTCAATTGATGATTCCATTCATGCTGAACTGCATTCCAAGACTATGAAGGCTACTGAATTTTCATAATAGCTTAAATTTGGCCTTGAAATGCATTAGTGATATTATTTTTCTGAAAAAATGATTACTACCATGATATTATTTATTATTTTAAAAATTAATTTTGTCATGACAATTTAGATAAAAGGTAGAGAAGATCCCTTCGCTCACAAGCTTTGAAATTTTTTTATTATATAATTTTTTGTTTTATAAGATCAAATATGATGTTATTTTTCATTGATTTACTCAAGAAAAAACCCAAAATGTCATTAGAGGATGTCATGAAGGTAATTATGGTGTTAATTATATGGAAAAAATAATACATATAATATCTTTATCTTAATTTATTATTAGCCTACACTTTTTAAATATTCATATAAACTTTTCCACACCTGTATGCCTTATCAACTTTTTACTAGTAGAAATAGATTACCTACAATACCTTTAAATATGTGTATTCCTAAAAAAAACTTTATTAAGTGGAGTATTGATTTAAATTTTGATATTCATCCACCTTCTTTAGCTAGTCATAGGTATATTTGAACCACTACATATTATTTCACTAAGTGGTTTGAAGTAATAGCTTTGAAAATATTTATTACAGATAAAGATATTTCATTTTTTGAAAATTAATTTTGTTATAGATTTTTTTTTCCATGTGAAATAATATATGATAATGTTCTTAATTCATCTCAAATGATCATCTAGTATTTTTAGGATATTATTCAATTATTTATAGTCATTCCTAAAAGTAATATCCTCAAGGGAATGGGTAGGCTCAGTCTATTAGTAATAATTTTATTTCAATTATGAAAAATATGGTGTGTGCTAATAAATGTGATTTGAATTTGAAAATATTTGAAGGATTATAGGTTGATGATATAACAGTCAAGGCTATAATAGGTTACTATATATTAATGTTAGATTATGTCTTTGATACAACCTTTGCTATAGAACTCTCTAAATTTTGATAGAACCACTCTTAGTATTTGATTTAACCTTATAACATTGTTGAGAAGAGACTTAAGTATCTCTTATCTTTTGATGAGACTAAAGTTACTACATTGAATTTTTAAAAAAAAATCTAAGGAAAAACTTTAAAAAATATTTGATAATTTTTTTTATAAAAATGTTCTAAACTTGATGATTTATTATTATATTAGAACAAAGCTCATGAATATTTGAGTAAGTACCATAAATTTTATTCACTTAGGTTTGGGCCTTATAAAATATTTGTTATTCTTCGAAATAATGGTTTTCATTTGTAGGAAATTGATGAAAATTGGTGGCATTGTTTATTCAATTGAAATAATTTCTTCAGTTAGTTACCCTTTATTTTTTTTGGTTAATCTTCGGTTTGTTTTTGTGTTTTATATTTTATTTATTTTTCATTTTAGTTAATTATTTTCAAGTATCTGCAAGATTTAATCATTACAAAAAGATTGTCATTAAATTTTTCTATATCATTTTAAGTATCTCATTATCAAGATATGAATACTTGATCATTTTTAAACTAATATTCTATAATAAAAAGTATTGAATATTCTTGTGTTATGAGTGTTACTTTATTTTTAGATTTTTCTATTTTAGGCTATGCATTAGTTGCTCATCTAACCCAAAATTATTTGTTATAACTTTCCCATTATACATGCCACATGAATCGAAAGAATCCATCTCTTGATATACTAATTTCTAAAAATATTCACGTATAACTAATTAGCAAATAATTTACCTAGATCAAACTCCTAATACTTTTTAAATTCACAATTTTAATTAAAACCTAGTTTCATAAAGAAAAAACTAGCTAGTAAGGTCACCCATTTTACGCCTAAATTCAGTATCCCTCCTTTTTTTCTCAAAGTCTTAACATGATCATTTATTTCAGATTAGGACTTTTTTCATAATGTATAAATATTCTGGCAAGGGTTAACTTGTTTTCATTTGTTTAAACAATTGTTTCAATGTGTATATTTTAATATGAAATATTGATATGTTAAAGGTTATTTAGTTACTCCTAATATTATTTCGTGATGTTGTGTATCATCAATTTAATCAAATTGAGATTATAAAAATCTACTTCATTTATAAATATAGTATATTTTCATCTCATTCTTTCAATTCAATCAATATATAGTTATGATCTTGGTATGTTCTATCTAATTTGGTATCATTGGTATTATTGTTTACAATATGATTTGATATACTTTAAGCATGTTTTGAGATGTTACAAGGTTATATGATGTTGTTCAATATACTTGGTATATGATTTATATGAATTTTGATTGATAATGATGAAAATTTGAGAGTTGATAAAAAATAATGAGTCATGATTATTTCACTTCTCAAATTGAAATGCATAATTGTGTGATAAATCATCACTCTATTTTAAAAACAATATCTCAACATCTATTTTCACACTATTTAAATAATCCTCTTATGCATATTCAACGTAAAATGTTTCTTTCAGTGAGTTATAAGATTGAATGAAATATGACTTGACTTTGATCTAATATCATGACCACTCCAAGGTGACAAGTCCTTAGCATTGTTCATTTGGCATATTATTCATTTGACATATTGTTTAGTTTTTTTTTTGGTGGGGTAATTTTATTTAATGAACGTGACATAGTTTTAAGTATTTCTATTGTTGATATGTCAGCTTGGATGTATTTGATTAAATGCATATATCTTTGGTTTTAATGTATTTGGTTTCAAGATTTTATGGCATGTTATTTGAAGAATGGTAAATTAAGTTTTTAGTGGATTGATTTAACATGGATTTAATTGGACTTTCCTCAACACAAATTTCGAATATGTGGTGAAAAAACTGGTGAATGTTTAAAAGGATTTCTATATATTTAGTTAGTATAAATTTTAGTTTGTGTGATTCAAAGGTTTTTACCAGTGGTTTTTGTTCCCTAAATTATTGGACACTTCACTCATAATCATTAATAAATAATGACCAAAACCACCTTGACATAAAAGGGTATGGTTACTTAGATCGCACACCATTTTTCCAATATTTATTTTTATGAAATACAAGATCTACAAGTTTTATAGTTACACTAGGATGTGGGATTCCACATGTTTTAGTGATATTTTCATTTTCAAATCTCTATCAAGGTATGTACTAGTTGGTTTATGTTTTATAAATTCATTTTTTTTCCATTTGTGGTAATTTTAGAGATCCTGTGAACTATAAAGTTTATTATGTGAATGAAATCTTAAATAATACATTTTATAATTGTTTAAGAAATAATTTTATGAGAAAAAATATTGTAGTTGATTTTTTTATGGAAATTATTTAGAAAGTTGATGGATTGTGCATGAAATTAATTTTTCGTGGATTTTAATTGATAATATATTATTTAGTTTCCTCAACATGAATTAAATTATATGTATCATTTGAATATTATATATCTATTGATATATCTCTCATGCATGAGTATAAATGGATTATATTACCAAGAACAATAAATAATTGTGCATGCATATCATACTCATTGCTCTCCCTATGCATATATCAATAATATTTTTAGATGTCATGTTATGGTTTTCATTTTAGATTAAGTTCATATTTTGATAAAGATACCCATTTGGTTATCATGGGCCCTCCATGCTACATTTTATGATAAATGCCATTAGTTCCATTTGCCCAGGAAAATATGTGTGCTTTTTAATGAAGAAATAGAAATTGTTTGTTACATCAAAAAATTTGAAATAATATCATTGTATGGTTAATAAGTAACTAATCCTATATTTTTTGTCTTGACATGCTTAACATGATTTAAGTATTTTCATTATGATCTCTTCTATGTTGTTTTTGAAGGATTCGATACACTATTTTAATATGATTAATTAGATTATTGAGCTTGAAGATGTGAGTATATTACAAATATTTGTAACACAGAAGGTGAATATTTCACATGCATTTTAAAAATGGTTTTTTTTCATTTTATATGAAAATTGAACCCATATCCGATTGAATAACATGAGTATTAAGGGATTTTCTTATGAAAAATATTTTTTCGTCTATCATGAGTCTTTGCATTTGTGTAATGATATTCAAAAAAATTTGGAGAGTAATTTAATGAGTTTTCCAATCATATACATGTAAAAAATAGATCGAGAAACTATTTTTGAATGATGTGACACTTATTTTCATCATTTTCATACAAAGATGTTTTTTTTAAATACATTCAGTTGTTATGAGTTTGCATGATGAGAGGGTTTTTCTTATTTATTTTTGAATGGTTTGTATTCATAAATTTGTAGTAGGGTTTATATTCAAAATATGGGGAAAAATCATTTTGGTAAAAAATTTACTTAGTTTTGTTTGAATGTAAAAATTTATCGCAAATTTTTATCTATTTCTTGCTTATTTCATGATTGACTAATTAGATGTGGCTTGTTTTGATGTTAATTTTTTAAACTTAATGAGTATCATACAAAAGCATAGTGTAAATAATAGTATAGTTCAATGTTTAGAATATTAGTATCAAAAATAGTTAATGCTGAATGTGATTTCAAAATAATTTATATTGTACTCATTATAGTTACAAAAAGTTATTTATATAAATTTATACAATTTTGGTCATATTTAGACTTATTTTGAATGTTGAAACAAATGTTGATTATTATTAGATCTTTTGATTGTATAATATTTTATTACGAGCTCTTTGTTTATTTATTTCAAAGTAGTTTGTTATGGTGTACTCTAGATTCCCATATTTTATAAATAAATGTTTGAACAAAAGATGATGAATGACAAGGTGATGACACACCTTCACAAAATATTTATCATAGCAGATGTTTTTAGTCATTAGGTATAACAACACTTATTCCATGTTTTTTCACTATGGAACTCATTTTTCTATTCATTTTTATTTACTTGATCCTATTTTATAGAACTTGTTAAAATTTCATCTTATTCTTTGAGTCTTCTTTATGCATATCATAGAGGCCCAAGGACATCCCCTTAGAGACATTTTTCTTATGGATGAGGTACTCCAAGTGAGTCTTCTCAATACATGCATACTTCCACTAACTTTTTTCCTAATGATCCACCTTTGTTTGATCATGTTACATTATTTCTTGATTTGAATCATAATTTTAATAGTCCAAATATTTTCTTGGCTATGATTACTAGATTATTCACATGTTATAAATAAACTCACCTCTTCTAGTAATAATTGTGTTGGCAACCCTACGAGTTAGCTATTGTTGACACTAATACTGAATAAAGTCAAGCTAGAGGTTCATGATGATTATGGGGGATCTAATTTTATCTAGTTGCTTTTTTCCTTGAGGGAGTATACATAGTATCAGACAAATAACTGTGCCTCACTCATTTATCTTCTTTATGGCAGTGACTCTAATTGATATTTGTCATGATATGTTTGATCTTTTTTAAATTTGTTAGTATACTGGTCTATTTCTATTATTGATATTTTTTAATTTTGAGTTGATTTCAATAGATGCATTTTTGGCAGAGGAAAAGTTGATTTAGATAATAAAATTAAAACTTTATTTCAAAAAAATTATAAAATTAGTAATTATGCAATTTTTTTTATACTTATTTTTTATATTTTTTATTATTGGAAACAATACTACTTTATGTATGATGATGTTAAAAGAATTTGAGATTATTTAATATTAGAATTTATGAATTATTTATTGTCTACATAGTTATATACTTGTCTAAATGAATGTCAAATCAAGTCAAAGGCCCCCCACCCATTACAAATTATCATTTGGTCTATATTATTATTTAATATCTTAAACTTATTTTAAGTTGAAAATATAAAGTTAAGTTATAAAATATATAAATTATAGAGTAAACTAATGGACTTGTATGAGTCAATTAATTAAATAAATACAACTAACTAAAGTTAGTTGTATCCTGATGCATAACTATTTCAAGGAAATTTGTTTTATAAATAAATTGAAGACATTAAACAAAGAGGATAAACATACATGTATTAAAATATCTTATAATTTTAAAAGTTTTCCATCCTCCTTATTTTTAATCATCTATAAGATTAAATATCATTTGAAGATAAACCAAATCATGTATTCTCTAATAGCGAAGCAATATAATGGAATAACATAGGTATATTTAAGTTTCTTGATCTATTCATAATTGATTATTTGAATAAATGATGTATTTGAAGATCATGTTTTTAATCATGATCAAACTATTTTTTTCTCAATGAAGTTTGTGGGGGCATGTTTTTGAAATATGTTATCCACACTTACATAGTTTTCAAATTGTCCAAATTACATAGTTAAATGATTTAGATACACATTTTTTGTAGAATTATATACATCAGTACCATTGTTATACATAGTTTCAACATGAGACATATATAAGGTCCATATGCTATGTAGTGTGCACCTAATGTTAAAAAATCAAACTATTTTCATATTGAAAATATTTTTACAGACTATCACCACCCACTAGGTTGGACTATTATAGATTGTATTGAGCCAATCTACTATAGTAGTTGGTTCAATTTTTGGTATGGTTGAAGTGATTAAATTATTTAATATTACTAATTTTATAGGTTAGACTTGATTTCATTATCCATCATCACTAGTTTTATAGTATTTGTTGACTTGGTTCATTCACACTCACTAGATTCTAAGTATGATTAGGTTGCATGGTTGAGCTAATCTCAATTGTCGAGTGGAAACTCATATTTTATCCAAGGTTAGGGGAATGTGACTTAAAATATATCTCTATCTCTTTAGATATATCCACTTTTTAGATTTATATTTTTATTAATCTTAGTTTTAATGATTTATAATGATATATATTTGAAGTCAAATTTAAAAAAGGCATAATGCTTGCATCGATACACAAGTGTAATTCTAAACCTTACTCACTTTCAATTTTGATTATTTCAATGCTTTCAATTTTAGATTATATGAATTAATTATATGTTTTAATATTCTCTAGGTTGTAATTCAATTACCGTAATATCACTCAATTTGGACTCAATCAAATACATGGTGTGTTATACACACCTAGGTACACACTCCTTTTCCTTTAAATTATCAATTTAATTACTAGATTAAAGGGGGGAATATAGATAATTTTTATGAATTATATATCACCTCGGTCTTTTACATTTGGAAAATACATATGGTGGATGTAAATTTATCTTTTATACCTTTTTTATTGCCAAAAGGCTCTTATACACCATCTCCTTCTGCTTAGTTTCTTATCTGTTACTCCGAACATTGTTATTTTGATGACATAGACCTTATATCTTAATGAGAATGATATAAACCTACTTATCTTACATCTTTATAATTTTTGGACTTATGTACATTTTATAATTGCTTAGACACTTGTATCCTAGTCAAATACATATGTTGACCCAAGTGTTATATCCATATGCAAGTGTCCAATTCCCTGTACTCATCCAATTTATAAATTAGACATATCTAAAATGTTAGCCTAAGTTCCTTAATGTGGGATGTTCTCCAAAGGGATTGGTATAAATATAAGACCAAATATTATTCATTCCTAGCCTAGAAGGAACCTAGAAAAACCTAATAAATCACAAGGTAACATATAAAAAACACTCAATTAAGCACTCAAGTGAGCAAAGCTTCCTTGTTTTCTCTTATTTCCATTTCAGTCATACGGATAACATATCTATAGGTATGAGGTGTTAAAGGAGTAATTTAATAGTTATATTTTCTAAGATACAATTGTGTTAGGACATCGTTGTACTTACTTATCACACATTGTATCATTAATACACAAGCCAACATGTAGGAGAGAACTACATAATTCTAAGGTCATTTTCAAAATATTGGCTATGTAGGAAAATCTCATTAATGGATGGGTATTTTGGGTAGATCAACACCATGTACCCACTAGCCCATTTTTCCATAGCCATTATGAATATGAATAAATTGTGTTTTAATATTTGACAAAGATAGATAGTCTATGACATAAATATAAATACACTAGAGTGAAGGTGACATAGAAACTAGAACCATTCAGGTGGTCACATCCAATTTTGGAAGATTTTTCATACTATACACCTACATCCAAATAAAATAGTAGTGTCGACATAACCATCCCAAGTTGATGAAAGTGTACATAGATATAAAGGCACAATTTATAGAATTAGGTGACTATTCCAAAATCTAGATTTTGTCCACTTTTTTCATGTTCCAAATCTAGATTTGTATTAGCATTAGAATCAACTAATTATATTTTTTTCATTATCATTGAAATATCTAACATATTTGTAATTCCCATTTTAACATATCTTAGTCTAATAAATTTAGTATATGTTTATATGAGTTTTTTAGAAAATTGGTCTACTCTAGAGATATTCTAGCATCCTTGTACCCTAGGATATATATAACTAATTCAACCCTAAATTAACTATATTTATATTTTAGGGTTAAACATGAGTGTGGGTATTCTATCTCTCATAGATTATGTTCATGTAAATTAATTAGATATGCCATGGGTATAAGTGACCCAATCCATATGGAGAAGATGTCTATAATCTTTTTCTCTTATTTTCTAGAGATTTCAACAAAAAATCAGAAATTTCCTATGATAATGAAACCATATATTAGGTTTGGATGCAAATCTAAATAACATAAAAGTAAAAATATAAGTATACATGAGTAATATTGAATAGTTATAAATCAACCATTATAATCAAACTTAGTATGAGTATGCCTAAATAATCTTAAGTATTTCTATGTAATCTTATACATGCATGAGTATATATAAATATATCTATGTAAATATAAGTATGTATAGGTATATTTGAGAATTGAATGACATAATATATCACTCCATGTAATAACCTATGTGGTATATGCCATTTAACATGTGTCATAATATATGTGAGTTATCACTCATGAAATTTTATAATGTTCCATATATGCCTCACATATTCCCCTAATCGAAGAATCCATGTAATTTGATCATGTAGTCTATGAACTATGATTCACGAACTTAGATAATTTATGAAATATGCCTCACACATGTCCCTAATCTATATTAATTTTGTGCTAATCTCAAACATTTTGTGTCAATATGGTAATCTAAGCCATTTATGTCATATAATATGGGCGAATGTGATAATATATGAAATATAAGTTATATAATATGTTTAAATCTAATAATATGTGCAAGATACCCAATGTATTCCCACTTTATATAAGAGGGATGCAGATTACAAATAATTAGTATAAAACACCCATATATATCCATAAATGTAGTGTAATGTAGATATGATCAAGTGAAATATATGAAATCACATAGGGAGATGTGTCATCATAAAAAAAAAACTTGTAAGCATATGTGACAATGCATAATCCATAGTAGATGACTGAGTCATAGTGTCATATGTAGTTTGTGTATTATAAAGTATATATCCAAGTAGTAAATGTGTGTTTTTATTTATTAAGATTGATAAGTTATTTTGAGTTATTTGAATTCGATATTTAATTTAATTTTGATTTGAGGATATAGTCATTTTAGTTATAAGTGTATCGATTCCGCAAATGGATAAGAGAAAAATTATAAGCGATGAAATCCCATAGGATTTTTAAGAGTTGTTAGGGGATTTACATATGAAATGTTATTTCATTCATATCAAATAATTTCATATCCATTTATGTAGATATGACTTTGGTATAAGTAACCCAATAAATATGGATAAGATTCCTATAGTATTTTTGTCTTATTGGGTAGATAATTCAAAAAAGTAAATAATTTCCTATGACAATGGAACCTTTTATCAGGTTCTCATGTAAATATGACTAAACCTAAGTAAAAATATGAGTATGCCTGATTAATCCTAAATGATTGTAAATTAGTCATTGTAGTAAGGTTGAGTATGAGTATCATAGAATAATATTGAGTATTCCTAATTAATCTTTATTATGCATGAGTATATGTGAATATATCTAAGTAAATCTAAGTATAAGTATATGTGAAAACTGAATAACATAATATATCAGTCAATCTAATAAACTTTGTAATATGAGACAAATAATTATATCATTATATTTTTGAACTATCACTCATGAACTTAGATATTATTTAACATATTACCCCATTTTAATAAGCTATGTAATTTGATTATGTTATATGTGAATTATTGTTAGAGTATGTTATTCACCTTAGCTCATGTTCACCTAGGTATTTAGTTATTCCCACACACTTATGTGTGGATATTTCATTTATATTATTTTAAATATTATGAGATATTATATATTTATCCATTATATATTATGAAGATAATTTATAGTTGTTTCTATCCTTTAGAGATAGTTAACTCTTAGTCTTATGTTTGATCTTTTAGCTTGATCTCTTGGTTATGAATGATCTATAACTTGATATCTTAGTTAAGATTGAGCTTACTTACCTATATATGAAAGGATCATTCATTATATTTGAAAAATATTTGTATATATAGAGGATTTGTCATTTATGATATATTTGTGTATACTATACTGAAATTTTATTTGAACGATGCATCAATGATTTTTATTGTTTTAATGGTTTGTAGATTTGATCCTGAGTGAGAGTTTTATAAACTCTTTCATGGTATCAAATTGATCTCAAATAGTCATTACTCAGGTCCATAACTTTTCCTTGATTAACATCTAGTATTATCTTCCTTACTAAGTATGTTCTTCTCTTGCATCCTTTTTGGATGGTTCTAAGAATTAGAAAGGTGTGCAAGAAATTCAAGTTCTAGGGGGCCTTCCTTATTTTTATTTTGTCTATTACAAGTAAATTTAGGAAATTATAGGAGTAAATCAAAGCTAGCCAATACATCCATATTATCTAAGAAATAAATAATCACCTTTAATTTCATCCCACTTGGATATCAAAGGCAATATTTGCAAGTTTTTTCCAAGCCTATTTTTTGAAAAAATATGACTATTCTTTTTGAGATAAGGATAAAATTTTAAACTATTGCTAATAATGTTTTATGGGTTTTGTGTGCCTTGTTTTCTAATTTTTGGAACATTTTAATTTTATTTTATTTTATCAATAATTGTAAAAGGTATTTTAATTTTACTGAGTAGTACTATTCTAAAAAAAATATTTTTATTTATTTAATTATGAGAAAACTATAAATGACCACTCAAAAAATATTTGGATTTTGTGCACCATGTTTTTAAATTTCTTAAGAGTTTTGAAAATTTGAATTTAATTAAAAATTGAAAATGTTTTCCTAGTTTTACTAATCATTTCTATTCACAGAAAAATTCTTTTAGGGAGATTTTTTAAAGGGTGTTTTTTTTTTTTTTTAATTAAACAATATCTTTGGATGATTTTATTGAAAAAATAATTATTATTTGGGAGACATAACTAGATATTGTATTTTTTTATTTCTCAAGTACATAACTTTTTTTGATCTTGTTTGTTGAAGACTAAAGGGTGAGGCTTAGTTTGGCAAGTGGCAAAACCCCCTCACAAGCATACAAAATTTATTCTTAAATGATTTCACCCTCTTGATTGTACTATATCATGGATACATTATCGGCTGAGCCCAACATCCTATTTTGCATCTATTTTATACTTTTTGAAGACTATAGTATGATGTTTGATTTGATAGGTGGTTAGATCCCCTCATAAAAATACATTATTTCATTCATGCTTATTTATCTATAAATTTATAGATATAGTTTTGATAGATCCTAACATATTAAATTTTTTGATTGTGTTTTTTGGTTTTCTACTTTTATTTTTTGCCCAAATTTAACCCTTGTGTTTGGAGTAACTTTCATGATTTATGATGACTTCTTTGACATGTTGACAGTCTCCTTGTTTAGAGCTATTCTAATGTATACAGTGTCTTCATTATTTTCATTTAGTGTTTTATTTTTGGGATATATTATACTTGAAATAAATTATAAAGGGCCATGGGGGATTTGATTTTATAACTTAATCTAACTTCATGTGTATGTACCTTAGTTTTTTCACCCTTTACTATTTGAGTTTCCAATCTCACCCATCACCACCAGAACTATTTTTTTAGATTACTCCTTTATATGTGGGTAGCTTATTTAGGTACTTTGTTTATCATAACCCATATGAGAATAATTATGTCTCAGTGGTATTTTTAGTTACTTTTTATGTAGAGACACTAATGTGGTATCCCCACCAATATTTGTTCTCACTTCTCAATATTTTCAGTTCACTTTTTTAGTGACTTTCATTACCATCTTCTCCCAATTCAACATTGAGGGAGGGAATTCCAGAAATGATTCCTTGGGTATATAATTCTACTCAGTATTCTAGAGTGAATTATTCATATTCATTTATTCTCATATTTATCACCATTACTACTTTGACTTGGTAGTTACATTTACTCAACATCCATGTATTTTGATAAGATAGATTGGTGTCCATAGGGATACTTGTAATCAGAATGCATCATTTTTTGTATATTATTACCTCATTAGGCCTTGTTTTCTAGATATATTCTCTCTCTCTCTCTCTCTCTCTCTCTCTCTCTCTCTCTCTCTCTCTCTCTCTCTCTCTCTCTCTCTCTCTCTCTTCTCTCTCTCTCTCTCTCTCTACTCTCTCTCTCTCTCTCTCTCTCTCTCTCTCTCTCTCTCGGGGGTGAGGAGTTTTATTTTCCTATGGGTTTTCTCCCATTCTCTACTTTATGAGAGATTTCTTCATGGATATATTATACATGAGTACTTGATCATACCTTATTATTAGGACTTATATTATGAATATTCCACTTTATTTTTGGCCCATAGATTTATTTTAGGGGATGTTAGAATAAGTTATTTACCTTAGTTCATCTTCACCTAAGTATTTAGTTATTCTGCCGCACTTATATGTGGATATTTCATTTATCTTATTTTATAAATTATAAGATATTATATATTTATCTCTTAGATATTATGAGGATAATTTATAGGTGTTTATTTTTTAGGGATAGTTAACTCTTAGTCCTAGGTTTGATCTCTTAGTTAGGATTATTATTACTTGCTTATATATGTAAGGCTCATTTAATGTATTTGAAAAATCTTTGTAGATATAAATGATTTATCATTATATAATATATTTGCATATGATATACTATAATATTATTTGAATAATGCATCAATGGATTTTACCATGGTAATGGTTTGTAGATTTGACCCTGGGTGTGAGTTTTCTATTTTATTTTAATTTTGAGTTGTGAACTTGGAAAATATTTGACATATGCCTCACATATTTATTAATATATATCAATTTTGTGTCAATATGGTAATCAAACCCAATTTGAGTTATAAATAATGTTTTAAAATGATAGTATGTGGAAGAGAACCAATGTATGCCCCCTTTAGATAATTGGGATTAAGAATTCAAATTATTTATGTAAAACACCCATATATATACATAATGTGGTATAGTTCAAATATGATCTAGTGAAGTATATTCAATCACATAAGGAGATGTGTTGTCATATATAATTATACCCATATTTTAAGCATATATGACAATGTATAATCTATGGAAAATGACTGAGTCATAGTGCCATATGTATTTAATTTACTCTAGAGGTGCCTTAATAACCAAGTAGTGAATATACATTGTCAATTATTAATATTGATAATTTATTTTCAATTCCTTTAATCTAATATTTAATTATATTTTAATTTGAGGATGTAGTCATTTTTATTATGAGTGTATCATTTTCCCCAAGTGGGCAAGAAAAAAATTATAAGCGATGAAGTCCTATAGCTAGGATTTTTATGAGTTATTATGGGATTTCCATATGAAATGTTCATTCATGTTTATCATATTATCTCATATTCATATATTTTCCCTAATCATTTGGATGAATTCTAGAGTCAATATATTGAATATACCTTAGAGATAGGCATTTAGAATATTCATATTATAATATAGCATTGAATTACCATGAAAGGGTTACTATTCAAAAGAGTCTTGTGTGTGATTTCCAATAAAACTAATGGGAGGATAAAATGAGAGGGGAGCCTCGAGATATCATGCATACCATATTATAGTGGATTAATAATACATTTGATATTTTTAATTTATAACACAAAATTTTCTAATTATATATAGGTTGACTTTTCAATTTTAGAATTCATTTTATATTGATTTCAAGATTTGACTAAAGAAAATCCACTATGATGAGAGGTTACACCAACCTAATTCAATTTATTAGAGTGTACACTAAAAGAAGATACTCCTATCACTAATATGTCTTAAAAATCTCAATTTTTACTTATTTTTAGCAGTTTGATGATTTTTTGTTTTTGTAAATTCATCATGTTTTATGTATTTTAAAGCATTTTAAAGTCTTATAGAGGCATATTGCCTCTAAAAAAGGTGTCTAACTCTTTCCAAATTTATCTATATTATTATAAACACTATTTACCATAAAATTTTATTCCTTGTTGCAGGTGTTTATCAATATTTAAATATTTACTTATTTTAAAATTTTATCATGACAATTTATTTTTATGATGATTTATGTAGAATTGGACTTGTATTAAAATTAATTGTAGGATGACATGCATATTGAAGAGTTTTGACTTGGTCATCATATGGAGACTATATTGGGTTTGGATATCAGTGATTTAGGGAGAAAGATAGTGTAGTAGGAAAGGTTAGGCCTTATTAGCTAATTGGGCACCATTCTATATGTTATCCACTTGATGAGTACACTTATAATATTTTTTTATTCATAAACATGATATTAATAGCGAATGATAGGGGATATGGTCATGGACTAAATAAGATGTGTGGAAGATTATATGATTGCAAGTGGTAAGAACAAATTCCCTTGTTTAGGATGTAGAAGGATAAGGATTAAAAGGGTGTGCCAACATATATATTATTGTTTGGGCCCTTGAGGGATCATTATACTCCAAATTACTTGACTATTCTATTATGAAATATTGTATTATCATGTGTTTCACACTTAAGGAAGTATTTATGTGTACTAATTGATTATTTCATAGAAATTGATGGAGGTTGGGTTTCCATTTAATATCAGATGCAAGTTATTTTTTCAATACATTAAGGATCATGGAACCATGTATTCTTTGGGCCACACTATGTTATTACATTTGAATAGAGATTTTTGTTATTTCATAAGTATTTATGTGTAATACTTGATACTTTCATATAAATTGGTGAATTTTGGGTTCCCATTTCATATCAGTGCATGTTATTTTTTAATACATTAAGAAGCATGGGACCATGTATTCTTAGGGACACACAATGCTATCCCATTTGTATATATGTTTTTATTGTTTCACTCAAGAGGATTTCAGTGGAAGTTTGAGTTTGTTGAATTTTTAATATTGTATGGGTGTATGAGCACATACCAATGGATCATTCCTTAAGTATGTTATGTGTAGAGTGGGCTCATCACCATATGTACACACAAAGATTCTTCAATGGCTCAATTTCCATTGGGAAGAGTAATATGGAATGCCATTTATTAATTTATTGGTTGACCCTAAAATAAATTATTTGGAGATCATATAGATATTTTTTTGGGATGGCCATGGGATTCCATATAATTTTAGTAGATTAGAGTTAGTTGTTTATTTTGTAATACAAACCCTATTGTTTATGATTATGTGACTAGATAGTAAAGTTTGATGTAAACCATGCCCCACAACACCATGGGATTTGACACATAGTCTTTTAGTTATCCAACATCCTAGAGAGAGAGGAATGCCTAGTAGTAGAAAAGCTATCATTAGTTCTATCAGGATAAATGGATCCACCAATTACTATTGTTGATGTAGAAGTTGTAGGGTACACTAAAATGTTTACACACTAGTGGGAATAGTCTTGGCAGGCCTTAATAAACCTTATTATTTTAAAGGTAATCATAGTTGGTATAAAAACACAAGATAATGTAGATAAGGGTTGAGATGGTAGAGAGGGATAGGAAGCCACATAGGCTAATGCCCCTAGCATGGATAGAGTTATGCATATAAATTAATCTAGGAATGTTTTAATTTTTTACCATGTTTTTTAATCTATAACTAATATTTAGATATTAACATGTGTTTTTTGCAATGGATGAGTATTGGACTACCATTATTGAAGATCAATTTGAGTGCCCTACAAGGAATATTCTTGGTGATGTAGTTCTAAGTGGGTTCCTAGAGTGATATAATGATATATCTATATTTTATGCTCCAATTATTTATTAAAATGTGAATTCTTTTTTTTTCATATATGATTGGTGTAATTGAGAGATATAATTTGAGGGCCCATCTAATAAGGCATTATATTAACTTAATAGTTTTTAATATAAACCTAGGTAAAAAAAAATTTACATAGTATATATAGCTATAGTGTAAACATGACCCCCTTTAGTATACATGGCTATAGTGTGAACATGTGACCCCCCTTCAGGGTATATTGGTCATGTATGAAAATCATAATATATGCATTCAGTTTTGGTAGTGATTGAGACATATGTTATGTGGGGAATCCTCAATAAGGGATTTTATTCCTATATATTTAAATAAGGGTACTTATGCTAAGGGTCATAGTAATCATGGCCCCATTATTGAGTGATTAAGTTGATTTGTAAATCGATAATTCTTTTTATTTTTATAAACACTTGTCTTGATGTTGCATGTGTGTGTGTGTTTGTGTGTGATTTTTATGGCTAGGAATGGATGAAAAAATGAATAAATAAATTTAGTGCTTGTGCATGTGTGTGTGTGTGTGTGTGTGTGTGTGTGTGTGTGTGTGTGTGTGTGTGTGTGTGTGGATAGGAATGGATGATAAAATGAGTAAAGAAATTTAGTGAAAACCAAATTTATTGCAATACTGATTAATGAGATATTATAATATTTTAAAACCAAGCATGTGACTATTCATTTCAAATTATAATAAAACTCATCACCCTTCTTACATAGACTATATATACCACTAAAATACAAAAACTCTCCTACAATTCCTCTTAGGGTTAACATTATTATATTATAATAAGATTACATCCTCAGCTTAATATGTAGGGGTTTTAATATACCGATAATGCCTCTAATTTTTTTTAAATTTCTAATTACCAGAACTTTTGTCATGTGGTTTTTTGGTTGATCTATAATAGGACAATGTAGTAAATGTATATTTCCATCTTTCATATAGTGTCAAATTAGATGAAATTTGTTGTTCATATGTTTGGTTTGATCGTGAAAGACTAGACTATTTTACATTTTAATTGTATATTTGTTGTAAAATATGAGAGGTGTTTATGAGACTCATTATTTATAAAAATATAAAATAACCTTTATAAGCCACAAAAATTTCCAGTTGCCTCTAAATTTACCATTTATTTTTCCTCTACTAAATAAATTGTTGGCACATATTACTTATTTAACTTCTAATTGATAATTATTATTCTTGTAGTACATTTTACATCTTTAAAATCACCAACATAGTCATGATGTAAGTATTCAACCAGTTTTAAGTCTCTTACACTAAAGTATTTGAGCCCAAATTTTTGTGTTTCTTTGATATATCAGGGGACTATTTTTTCTTCTATTAATCACTTACTCTAGGTTGTTACATGAATAGATAAATAACATCAATATAAAAATAAATATTTGGTCTAGTTGTGGTCACATATATAAAATTTCCAATGAGATTTATGTATTCAGTAACATCTGCTAAATCTTTGGTATCTTTTAATATCAATTTCATATTTTGTTCCTTGGGTATACTTTGAGGCTTATAATCTATCATTCTAAACTTGATCATAATTTCACCAATGTGTTTTTGTTGAGTGATGAAGATATAGTTTGATTTTTGAATCACTTAAATACCCAAAGATAAATGAAGATAACCCATATCTATCATTTCAAATGATTTCATCAACTCTTATTTGAATTGTACATTGTATCTCTCTCATTGTTTCATGTGAGGAGAAAATAATCCACATAAACCACCATAAATAAAAACCATTTTTTAAATTAGTTTTCAAAAAATATATGGATATTCACATTCAAAATGTTTGAAGTTCATATTTAGGAGGTGCTTCTTGAGTTTTTCTTATCATTCTTTTAGGACTTATTTAAAACCATACAATGATTTTTTTAATAGTTTTCACACTTTTTACTCTTAGTTATTTACTATAAAACCTTTGAGTTGAGTCATATAGATTTTATAATTGAGATCACTATTAAAACACATATTTTTGAATTTCATTTGCTGAACTTTTCATCTAGTGCAAGCTATTAGATCCAACATGTTTTGAATGGTAGTCTATTTTTTCATTGGTGCAAAGGTTTCATTGTATTTTTTTTTTGGATAAAATTACTTTTCAGACAAACCCTTCTTTGTTATATTAAAGTGAGATATATTTTTTAATTGTTTCAAAAAATAAACTTGTAGCCAATAAGTTTACATCTAATTATAGGTTCAAACAATTTCCATGTTCCATTTTTTACCAACACATCATACTCACTCTTTAGTGTTCTTATCCATGCATTAATGTTTTAAACCTATTTTAAGGAAGTGGGTTCAAAGTAAAAAACCATTCACTTCTTCTATTAGAGGTTCTTCTAAGGTAATTATTCTATCTTCTCTTGAATTTCATATAAGAACTTGTTTAATCATTGTGTGACTATGTGTGAACTTATTATGCTTGTTTTCCAAACCTCATACATTTTGACATCCTTTAGTGTTTGTTCAGACCATTTTGGTATATTTTTATATGTAACTTAGGGAATAACTAATGCCTTATTTATTTGAATTCAAGATCCTTAATTTTAAGACATAAAACCATCCTTTGATGCAATTTATTTTTTTTCTACATGAGAATGTTTTTTTAAGTTACAAGAGTCAATAGATATTTAATTGTTTCCAAATTAAAGTTTCCCATTTCATTATTTGGAACCTTCATATCAACATCCTTAAAAACATCCAATTTGACATATTTTTCAAGTCAATTCAATTGTAAATTTGTGTTAGATGTGTCCTTTAGATTTTCAGAGAAGATTATAACTGTTGATATGATAAATTTATTTTCAACTCATTGAATATCCTATGCATGCTTGAGGACTCTAAGTATCCAAAAATAATGAATTTATGACTCGATATCTAGTCTATTCCTTTTTATCCTTGAGAATCAATATGTAGAATGTGGATATAAATATATGAAAATATCACACTAAAGGGAGATGACCACATATAAAATCATATGGATTCTTCATTCATAGACTTGTTGATGGTGACTTGTTATGGTGGTATACTATATTTTTAGCTAATCCTACCTAGAAATGTAGATTTACTCCTTTGAATTACAACAATTCCTAGACTATGGTCGTCATAATCATTCACTCAACTAATCCATTCTATTGAGGAGTGTAATGGACTATGAGATGATGCTTGATTCCATTCTAATTTATATAGGTTTCACATATATTTGAAGTTAATTAATCATCATAATGAGTCATGAATGTCCCAATGTAAGATCAGTCTTCATTTTCAAGTATAGTATATTCACCTAAAAGTGACACTTAAATGTTAAGAGTGATACTTAAGACCCAATATCCATATCTTAGACCAAGACCTATCTTAGAGCCTATTTTCACATATATCAAGCCTTCGTGTAGGCCACATGCATCCCTAGTCATCCCTAAAGTAGTCCCAAACACTCATTCTTACATCCTCACCCTTCATTCCTAAGGTTATAACACTTATACACTAGTGACATAATAGGGATAGTAGTGCCATATGGTGTTAGTGTATCAATAATGGTGTTGTTATCCTTTTCCTCATCTTTTCAAAAATGAATATATTTTCAAATCTTAGACCTCCTAGGGTTGTCCTAGACCATTTTTATCACCTGCAAAACCACCATAATAATATACATACATGAATTTTAAACCTCTAACCACTCAATGGAAATACAATTCAAATTACATATGCAAATTTATAACAAGTTGTGCACAATTAAGGATATCAATCCCCATTCTTCCTTACTTTTGTATACTACCATCTAAAATATTCTTAATGTCATATTATTTAGGTTTCCATTCTCAATCACATTCAAAGCACTCAAGTTAATTATCATACTAGATTAACGTGCACTTGTAATATCACTTAGGTGAGGAGAACTACATCATGATTGATCCCTCTTTAGAGTATTAGTATGTAGGAAACTCTCATCATAATAGGGTGTTGAGGGTGTCCAACATACCCCACTAACAAGCACACTTTTCAACTTGTATCAATTGGATACCCTAAAAACATGTAAGATTAGGGTTTACTCATAATTTCAGTCAAAATAAGACATATACAGAGTTTTAGAACTTGTTCACATAGGATTAGACCTTACATAACTAGACACAGGTGTAGCTAAAAGCTCAAGGCAATCCTGCATAGAGGGAATTACCACCAAAATAGGAATAATAAAGCCATATGGTGATAATATCCAATTAAGTTGATACTATTCAAGAGGTTTTTTAACACCTAAATCCTATTTGTGATACTCAGACTAGTTCCTACATTATTTTTCAGCTTTTAGGTCATCCATCTCAGTCATTTTCCAACTAAGTTCTTAATTGTATTATTTTTTATTATTTTTGGAAAGGTCAAAATTAGTCAATCTATAACAAATTAGTGGATATTTTTATTGAATATTTATACACTAATTTAATTTACTTAGCTCTTCAAAAACATATGATTTAAATTCACTATGTCCTAAAAGGTTAAAAAAATTAGTGAACTTTGTTCAGATACTTAGATATAGATTACTAAAACTCAATCCAAAATCTATATGCTTAGATATTAGATTTTAGGGCATGTTCATAGCACATTTTTTCCATTTACTCACTTACATAATAGTTTATTATATTTAATGAAAAAATCCATGCCATTCTCTACTTTAAACACATCATATTCTAAGTTACACACCTATTTCATGCCTTACTCCATCTATAGTGGTTGGAATTCTTGAGTGGATACAAAGATAACATTTATAATTAGATATATTTAGTTAGACATTTATAGTTACATCACAATTTTTTTAATTTCTAATGCATTTACTACACATGGGTAGATAATGATGGAATCATTATCTACTTGAGTTCTTGATCCACCTACATGAGAGGGTTGGACACACCATCAGTCCAATAAATCTATTCATAGGTCAAGATAAAATAAGTAGGGGTGGTTAATGATAGAGTCAAAATTAGATTGAGTTTTTGAGCCACCCACAGATGAGGATTAAGCAATCCATAAACTCAGCCTAAGATATTCATTGATTAATCTCTATATAGAAGTAAACAAGAAAGGTTGTTATCAGGGTTATGAATTAGTTCACATACCCAATGATGTGTATTCATTATTTTTATATCTCTTATCCGTTTACTTAGTTTTACTTAGTTGTACTTAGTCTCACTACTTTACCTATTTATGTTTCTACTTTTGATATCTCTTAAGGACTAATATATGGAAGTTTCAATTATAGGACATGCATTAGAGCATGCTTCACATAATCAGATTGAGACTCATGGGATTCACCTCTTAGGTAAGTCTAGGTACTCTTTTTATTCATTTATCCTATTCATTTGACTTTTTTAATTTATATAATAAAGTAGGGGTGGAAAATGTAATCATGTAAAAGTGACACTTGAGTGCTAAGAATAATATTTGAGACAACATATCCCTATTTAGCCATAGACCCATCATAGAGACTATTTTCACACTTATGAAACCTTTGTGTGGGTTATACGCATCCCCTATCACCCCTAAAGTAGCCCCAAATCCTAATTCTAACATCTTATCCCTTCGTGCCTGGGGTTCTACCACTTGGACACTAGCACCATAATAGGGATAGTAACACTGCATGGTGATAGTGTCCCAATAATGGCATTATTGTCCTTTCCCTCCTCTTTTCACAAATGGATATCTTTTCAATATTTGATCTCCTAGGGTTGACATAGACCACTTTTAACACCCACACAAGAAATAAAATAGTATAAATACATGACTTGTTTCCCGCTAACCACTATATGGAAATTAGATACAGATTACATATGTAAACTTACAACAAGTTATGCATAATTAAGGTTATCAATCCCTAATTTTCCATAATTTTACATACTACCATCAAAAAAATTCCTAACCTAATATAACTTAGACTTCTAATCTTAATCACATTCAAAACACTAAAGTAAACTATCATAATAGCTTCACTTATACTCATATCAAAACTTAGGTTGGGAAAACTACATCATGCTTGATCCCTCTTCAAAGTATTGATATATAGGAAACTCTCATCACAATAGGGTATTGAGGATGTCTAGCCTACCCACTAAAAACAAACTTTTCAACTTATATCAATTAAATGCCCTAGCAATATGGAGGATTATGATTTGCTCATAAATTTAGTCAAAACATGATATATATAGGGTTTTATAACTTATTCACATGGGAATAGACATTATAGATCTAGACATAAGTACAAGCAAAAGTTCAAGATAGTCATACACAAAGGACACTACCACCAAAGTAAGGAAACAAGTACCACATGTCACTATTGTATATTTAGGGTGTTACTATAAAAGAGGTATTTTGATACCTAGATCTTATTTGTGACACTCAGTCCAGCCTCTACCTCAATTTTCAACCTGTAGATCATCTATCTTAGTCATTTTTTAGCTAGGTTCTTACTTGCATTATTTATTACTATGTTTAGAAGGGTCAAATTAAGTCAATTATGTAAAAAATTAGTTTTTATATTTATTTCATATTTATACCCTGATTTAATACACTTAGTTCTTTAGTAACATATGATTTACATTCATATAATTTTTTAAAGGTTAAAATATTTGGTGAATATGATGTCACCAAATTTGTATCAGAGTAATGGATGTATACTTGTTTTGAGTTAATAGGTATTGGTAATTGTGTTGTGAGAATATCGTCATCCACCCTGGGTGGGGAGGGTCCTCCTCCATCATGGGTGAATGTAACTATGATGAAAGAAAATCTGGAAGAGGTGTTGGAATAGTATTATTGGATTTCCCAAACTTATATATATGCATCCACTTAACTTGAATATTATGAGGTGGGGACTCTATGAGAACATGAGGTATGCCATTTGAATTTGTACTTGATATAGTAGGCTTGATGAGTCTACAATATCTAAATGGTTGATTACCTAATAGAAAAGTGTATAATTATATGTAATGTAAAAATGTGATGCATCTATTCAAGGTGGAGGGTATAACTTCCATAACATGTATCCAAGGCCTCCCAAGTAATAGGTTTTAGTGCAAATGAGTAGGCATCACCTAAAATTATGTAGATAGAGTTTTGGGCCCAATCTTAATATCCAATGTAATAGATACAAATATTTGTTTAGGAATGCCATCAAAACCTCTGATATTCTTATATGTCTTCTTAATGGATGCTATATCAACTCCAATAGTTTGTATAAATGTGATGTTACATATGTTAAGTCTTAAACCATTATCAATTACAACTCATTTAATAATTGTGTTATTTATTTGTGATTGAATAAAAAATGGTAAATTCTAAGTAATAATTAAATTTAATGGAAAATCCTCATTGGAAAAATATATAACATCCTGAATTTCCTTGATATTGTTGATGATAGATGCAAATTAAGTTGGTTCTGTGTCACGAGTAAAAGATGTATAATTGAGTGTTTGAAAAATAATATTTATGAAAATAGTTTCCTTTTGAAGTAATTCCAATATAGATATCTTAGCCATTATGTTCTTGAACTAATCCATAATATCTAATTATTTGTGTTGACCTCTAGGCCCTATTATAGTGTGTTAGGGACAAGGAGGGATGGTGGTATTACATTATCCCTATATAGGCTAAGGAGACACCTTATTCTATATAGTAATAGATCAAACTATATGATCTAATATTTTCTAAGGGTGAGTAGTAGAGGTGGGATAGGAGCGAATATAATCGACTAGTCTAGGTAGAGGTAGAATAAAAGGAGTCCTTTAATCCCTCTATTATTGAGTAGTAACTAGAGGTAACTCAAAGTGAGACATGTATCAATGATCCTCATAATAATGGTACTCACAAGAGGGAGGACCAATGTGTAAAATAAGCTGAGCTTTGACATGATCCATGAGGTGAGTGACATACATCTGAATTTTTATACAAATGGTGGGTAATAATAATGATAAACAAACCACAAGACTTTGTACCAAAAATTAGAAAATCTCATTCATCATGATAATCATGATGATAGGCTTCGAACTAAAAAATGAGTAGAAGTTTGAAATAAGAAGGAAAACCCTAATAGTGTACTATAGTTTTGGAATAATATTCTTAAAGTAAGTCATGTTAATAAAATGTTTTAACCTTTTAGGCATTAGTGAATGTACCTCTTGGTTCTTACAAAAATTTATATTACATTTTTATGCATACTTCTATTTCTAGATCTCCTAATTTAGAATTGATTATATCTTTATGCTTCTTCTATTCTAGGGAATTTAAATATGCCATCACTTTTTGAATCTACACCACTTCTTTTCACAATATGTATGATTTGGACATGTGCCCATGTCTTTGTGTGTGCCTTCTTGATTATGCATGTGAACATTAAAAGATGTCCTTATATGTGAATATAAGCTAACTTGGTTGTTGATTGGGTATGTGTACATTTGAACATGTCCTTGTATGTCTATTTTATCAAATTCAGTGGCATGTTCCCATGTACCTTATATTGTTTCCCCTTCTAATACTTTAGATGCCTCATGTGTCTTTAATGCATTATTTATTTTATGTGTCATAGAAATGACACTTGTCTCTTACTTGTTACACAATCTATTTTTTGATGCCATGAGGGACCTCATGCATCTCCACTTTCTACTTGGGTGACATGATGGAGATCATGCCACATCCCCTATGTAGCTACTCACTTATTACTAAAATATGTTATTACATACATTGTTATATCTATCTTTACACCTTTGTGAATGCTAGACATAACATACATAGGACATTACAAACTTATTTTCATATTATCTTATATTTTGATGTTATGTATGCAAATTATATTGGATTATTATAAAAATATCATTTATGCTTCATCTAACATACATATTATAGAGCGTTTTATTTTGAGGACAATTATCACATAGGTTCAAAAACTCCCCTCAAAAGAGGGGGCATTCACAGGGGTTTATCATAGAGATTAGGGTCCCATAATGCACTCACCATACATTTTTTAGCACAAAGGATCAGATTATAGAAATTAGACTTATGTAAGCATAGTGTGAAATAGTAATATAGATATTAGTTATAGTTGCACATAAATTAGAGCAGTAGGACATTAGTGACAAAATTGGAACACTAGCACCACATATCACTTTTTTCTACGATATGATGCTACTATCTAGTGGCCTCAGTTTTAAAAAAATATAGATTGGCCACAAAAGTATAGTAGGTATAGTGTATGTTTGCATATGCTCAGTTATAGATTCTAGTTTTGCTCAATTTAGATCAAAATCATACCAACTTAGCTTAGATTCATACTAGTTTGCTAAAATTAGGGTAATCATGCATGACATGACCACTCCCATATTTAGTTCATATACTTAGATAAAAATTATTATAGCTCAGTCTAAAACCCATATTCTTTGATATCATATTAGGGGGCATGTGCATGACACATTATTTCCATTTGCTCACTTACAAACCATTTGATCAAATGGAATGAAAAATTCCATGTAATTATATATGATTTATACATAATACATCATATTCCATGTTAAACACAGGTTTCCTTACTCTGCCTATAGTGGTTCGCATTCTTGGGTATCTATAGAGCCAACATTTCTAGTTAAATCACACAGTTTTAATTTTAGATGCATCTACTAAACATGGGTAGGAAATGATGGATTCATAGTATAATTGAGTTATTGATCCACCTACATGATAATTTTTGACATGCCACTAGTGTAATCTAAGCTATTCATAGGTCATGATCCACCAAATAGGGGTAGGAAATGATGGAATCAAAACTAGATTGATTTATTGAGCCACCCACACATGAAGATTGAGCAAGCCATTAGATCAATATAGGATTTTCATTGATTGGTCACTATACACACACATAGGTTATCATTGGGTTTATGCATTGGTTCTCATACCCAATGAGGCGTATTCTTTCATTTAAACTCTCTTATCCCTTTACTCAGTTTCACTTCCTTACTCATTTTTGTGTAAGTACTAATCTATGCATGTTTCACTCATAAGACATGAATTAAAATATGTTTCACATACTCACATCTAGACTCATGGATTTCATCTCTTAGGTACTTCATGGTATGCTCATTTTTTCTTTATCTTAGTCATTTCACTTTGCTATATTTATAGAATAGGGGGGAAAAACTATTCACCTAAAAGTGACACTTGAGTGATGATAGAGATACTTGAGACCAACTATCCCTAATTTATCCTTACATATATCCTAGATCCTATTTTCAAACTTATCCAACCTTCATATAGGCCACAATCATCCCTAGTCATCCTTAAATTAGTCCTAGACCCTCATTTTTACATCCCAACCCTTTGTGCCTAGGATTTTTCCACTTGGACACTAGTGTCATAATAGGGATAGTAATACCACATGGAGATAGTGTTCCAATTATGGAGATATTGTCCTTTACCTCTTATTTTCAAAAATCACTATTTTTTCAAATTTTAGATCTCTTAGGGTTGGCTTAGACCACTTTTATCCCCTTTACAAGCACCATAATAGTATAAATACTTGTATTTTAGCCATCTAACCACTAGATGGGAATTAGATGCAAATTACATATGCAAACTTAGAATAATTTATGCATAATTAACATTATCAATCCCTATTCTGCCCTAATTTTTCATAATACCATTTATAGCATTCCTAAGTTTAGATTACTTAGTATTCTAGTCTCAAGCACATTCAAATCACTAAAGTCAACTATCATACTATCTTCACTTTAAATTTCACTAGCACTTACATGGGGATAATTACATCAATATTTATCCCTCTTCAAAGTATTGGTATGTAGGTAAATCTCATCATAATAGGGTGTTAAGGATGTCCAGCCTACCCCACTAAAAACACACTTTTCAGCTTGTCTCAATCAAATTACCTACCAACATGGATGATTAGGATTTGTTCAAAAATTCAATCAAATAGGCCATATACATGGTTTTAGAACTAGTGCATGTAGGAGAAAACCTTATATATCTAAACACAATTGTACCTAGAAAATCAAGATACTCCTATATAAATGACACTAGTACCACATCATACTATTATCTAATTAAGTCACTACTGTCTAGTAGGGGTTTTGACACCTATATATTTTTTGTGACACTCAAACCAGTTTTTTCCTTAGTTTTTAGCTTTTAGATCATCCTGTTACTCATTTTCTAGCTAAGTTCTTACTTACATTATTTATTACTATTTTTAGAAATGTCAAAATTACTCAATTCTATACCAAATTAGTGGTTGTATTTATTTTATATTTATATCTTGATTTAATTTACTCAACTCTTTAACATCATAATATTTATATTCACTAAGTCCTAAAATGTTAAAACACAGTTAGAAAATTTTCAAAACGTTTTGAAGGCTTCAAAATTTTTATTAAGAAAATGTATCCAATTCATTATATCATACTAATAAATGAACAACATGAGATATTGATGACCACCAGTGGAAATAATTGGCAATGAAAAAGTAACATGGTGAGCTAACTAAAACTTCTTTTTAGTTTTTCATTCTGAATTTTGAAATGGTTCCATATCATGTTTGGCCAATATTTAGGCTTCACACTTTTCAATATTTTTTTGGCAGACTCAACAAGACTAAAACATTATTTTTTTGTATAGTGTGAATGTTTTAATAATTTTTTTTCCTAAATATGGCATTAAAAATAAGAATTTTTGGCATTCCTTCTTCATTGAGATGATAAAAAATCCTTGGCAATGATTAATCACCATTGAGTGTTATAAATTTGCATTTTTAATATCTAGTTACAAAAACTATGTTATCACATTTCCTTGTGATCTTAACCTATCCATCATATAGTAGAATGAAGTGAAAAAATGTTTGAAAATTATCATAAGAGAGGAAAAAATATTTTAAACTGAAGAAGGTAAGTATATTTTAGAGAGTTATGTCTAGAAGTTGTGGTGACTTGAGTCAAATCAAATGTTTGCCTTGAGGTCATAGATTTTTTTTCTCATCCAAGTATACTAAACCAAAAATTTATTCATGAAACTCTTAAATTAATTCCATTTGTAAGATGTATGTTATGGGGCACTAGTGTCTATAACACAAGCATTATCCTAGGTTAAATTCTTTGAAATATTATTTACTCAAAAATCACACAGTCACAAGAAAACTGAGTTGAATCTAGTTCTGAGTTTTTATTATTTTCATTTCCTTCATTTTTTTATTTGTAGGTTTCAATTATCCCTCATTATGTTTTTTCATGAATGGGTATCATGACTCCCTTTCCTTTTACAATGTTTTCAAAATAAGTGTTATTTGTCATTCCACTTTTTTTGATGTTTACTATTTATTTTTCTAGATTTCCCACCTCTCCCTTTATTATTCCCTTTGCCTCTATCATTTTTTGCATTCTTAAAATAATTTCTCTTTTTATTATCATAAAAAAAAATTTCTCATATGGAATCTAGTTTTATTCCAAATACTTTTTCTCTTTCGACTATATTCTCAACTAGTTGATCAAATGTGAGGGTCTTCAATAAATTTTTTGATTTCAATGACTCCAAGTAGGTTGATTATATATGAATATTTTTTTTTTATGAAGGCAGTCATATACATATCAATTTTTATACCAGTGGAATAAATATAGTGTTTATTTCATATATTTTACAAGCCAAACTTATGATATCACTATTTTTCAACTCAAGATTGAATAGTTTAAACAACTATACAAACTCTAATTTTGAGTGAGAATCATCTATAAGTCCTTAAATTTTTGAAATGATTCCCAATAATTGTTTCACCCTTGTATGTGATGAAACACCTATGCATTAACTGAGGCCCTCATCAAGGATAACTCTTTTAATTTTTTCTACTTATAGGATGGTAACTCTTTTGCTTATTTAAGTTTAGTGGGTTTTTCATCCATGTCACAAATGTTTAACCATATTTCATTGAAGATAAGTATGTACTTTGATTATCTTGACCATTCTAACCATATATATTTATGAGTTAGGGTTGTGCCATCTATAGTTTTAATTGAATTCATATTTTCCATATTGAGAGATATAATTATTCCTTATCACTCTAAAATACTTTCTTTTTATATATACCACCTGGCCAATATACCAAACCTATCTATGTGTTCCCCTTTTATATATACCCATTAGTATGTGAATAGGATTGTTATTTAGATATACCTGCCTATACATGAAAGAGACATTAAATCATCTGAGATAAGAATGGTATGTGGTACTTAAGGAGTACATCAAAAGTAATTTATCTATCAACAACACCTACTTAAATAAAAGTATTTTTACATGGGTGTGATAACCCTATATATGATAGAATACATAGAATCTACATCCATAAGAAATATAGAATTTAGAATAATTAGAAAATCACAATAGAATAACCAAATAAATGTACATAATGTGTTAATTTTGGAAAACCTCTAAGAGGTAAAAAACATACAAAGTGACTATTCATATACTTGAGAAATGTTTAGCCCAATACATAGCCTTATTTAATCTCACTTATTCTCAATAATGCCTTAACAAAACTCTTTAATCAACTTAGTATGTTCAAATGTGTCAAGTTTAGTTTACCAAATGGGTAAATCCATTTCTATATTTGGGTGTGGAGGTAGATTGTTGTAACTAATGATTCCAGGCTCTCCCTAATAACATTTAAAACCAATGGTAATAAATAAATAACTAAATATGTTTTATTATTTTTATACAAGGTTTTAAACCCATGTTAATAAAAAATATATATATTTATTTAACATAAATTAGATAAGGGTCGATAAGGGGAACCACTTTGACATTAAATGTCCCAACACTCCCCCTTAATGATAAGTGAGGATAAATGTCATACTCACCTTAATAAAGGAATTATATTATGTACAAATTTGAAGGATTTAAAAACGTTCATCATGCCAAACAACACCTTTTTCAAGAAAAGGAATTATAAACCATAAAATACTCAAAATCAAGTTTAGGATATCATGATTATGTGATTGCATCTCACAATTTCTCTTAAATAATCACTAAGGATATTTAGAGACTTCTATAACATATGGATCACCATTATAAATTATTATATTATGTATTAGGTACAAAATCAAACTTTTCACACAAATTTTATTTAAATCATGTAACTTCCACACAAATTTTACTTTAATGAGAATAAGTATAGAGAAGAAGTAACACATGGTCATTAGGAAGTGGAATTTTCATGCAAACTCCTCCTCAATGGAAATTTTGAGAGGCCTAGAATTGCATAAAACTAATATAAATTGGTAGCACTAAGTGATTTTTTTAATATATCTACCACTTTTTCATCTATACAATAAAAACATAGACTAATATATTGATGACTTTCTCTTGAATAAAATGCACATGAACTTCAATAATTTTAGTTCATTGGTGTTACATTAGATTTTTGTCCAGAGCTATACAACTTTGGTTATCATAATGAAGGATGGTACTATGAGAAAAATCCAAATGAATTTATCCCAACAACCTTTATAGCTAGATAGTTTCTTTAGTAGATTCTATAGCACTTTTATACTCTACTTTAATAAAAATAAATATAGAGATAATAGGTTTTTTTTTAACTATTATATGTGATATCACCTACACCAAAAATAAACACACATATATAATTAGATTTGTGATTTATAGTATCACTAGCATGGTAAACATCATAATAACCATATAATTTTGAATTATTAATCAAAGAATAAAATTAAACAAAATTAATAATTTTTTTGATATAATGAAGTATACATTTATCTAATTTTTAATTATCTAAATATGGATCTTGCATAAATATAGAAGTAACACCAACAACATATGAAATATCTCATGTATTAATGGTTAGATAAATTAAACTACCAACAAGTTGTGTATACATAGTATATTTAACTTTTCCACATGAACATTTTGGATCAAGTTTAAAAACTTCAATAGGAAAAAATAAATATTTAAAATTTCATGTATTAAACTTAACAAGAAGATTATGAGTATAATGAGCTTGTGATACAATAATATAATTTTTATTTTAAAATATAGTCATTCTTAAAAAATGATGTAGAATTCCTAAATTAATCATTGTAAATATTTGACTTTGTTTATCCTTATATTTATGAATTACACTAATCAGATCACTAGTAATCAAAATATCATTAACATATATTACAATTAATAGTACATGACAATTTTTAACTTTAACAAAGAGAACATCATTAGAATAGTAGTTAGAGAAACCTAATTCTTTTAAAAAAGAAGTAATTTTAGAGTACCAAGCTCGAGGAGCTTATTTTAAACCATATAGTCATTTATTTAACTTACATACATAATTTTATCTATTAGGGTAAATGAAACCTTTAGACTGAGTCATATATATTTCCTCTTCTAAATCACCATTTATAAAAACATTCTTGCCATCCATTTAGTGGATAATCCAACCATTTTGAGCTACAATAGCAATAAGTAATTTAAAATTACTTAATTTTTCTATAAGATAAAAGGTTTAAACATAGTAAATCATAGGTTTAAGAGTAAACCCATGAATGAATAATCTTTCTTTAAACTTTTTAATTTTACCAATTGAATTATATATGATTTTATACAGCCACTTATAACCAATAATATGCCTTTTTGATAGAGGTAAGACAAGTTACTGATTCTTATTTTTTATTAAAGCATTATACTTAGTTTGTATAGTAGATTTATATTTACCATACTAAATGGCTTCCTAAAAATATTAAGGTTAATATTCATTCATAGTCATTAAGACATGATAATAATGTTGACTCCTAGTTAATTTATTAAGATGATCAACATTAGAAGATTGAATTAGAGATTCTACCCATTTAGGTCTTTTGGATTGAACATGAAACTCAGGGGGTTCCTTAGACTTTAAGTTATCCAAAGATAGATCAAATTCCTCTAGAGATTTTATTTTTTCATAATGATCAATAGGAGATCCAAGTTTATCAAAGGAATAACATTAAAGAGGTTCTATGGAAGGATCACAAAAACATTTTTCCAAAAATAAAAGCATTCCTATTCTCAATGATATGTCACTTATATGTATCGTAAAATTTTAAGCCTTTAGTAAAAGGATACAAAGATTTGTTAGGGAATATATTTAAAATATGCATAGTAGTATTCATAACTTCATACCATAAGAACTTAGGAACATTTTTAAAATGCAAAATTGTTCTAGCCATTTTTATAATGGTGTGGTTTTTCCTTTCAACAATACCATTTTGTTGAGGGGAATAGGGATTTTTTAGTTCCATTTGAAATCCATAATTAATGAAAAAATAATAAAAATATATAGTAATATATTCACCACTATTTTCATATCTTAATCTTTGAATAGAAAAACTAGAAGCATTTTCAACAATAACTTTAAAATCCTTGAATCTAGACAACACATCAGAATTATTTTTAATGAAATATGTATAAATTATTATAATATAATCTATAGACATCTAATTCCTAACACCAATGTGTTTAAATTATCATTCTTACTAAAAAAAATTGCAACAATGCATAATTTGGGCCAAAATCACTAAAAAGAGTTAAATGGTTCAAGCTTGTCATATGCAAGTGTAGATTTAAGCTAATGTATCCCTAAATATGACAATGCATTTTTAGTGATTATTAGCTTTTATATAATCTTTTCGAGTCAAAACGGCAAAAATGTAATTTGACACTCTAAACTACTAAATTATTCTAATTTGGAAGTACATGACATGTGCATGTGTTATTTCATGTCAACAATTCCTAAATAGGGTATTGGTTTGTATACAACTGATACTTTATTATGATTATACTCCAATCAAATTACAGCCCAGTAACTTGACATTTTGACTAGTTTGATTAAATATGCAACCAATTTCTAAAGAATTGCACAAAATTTAATTAATCTCATTTAAGAAAATTAAACCAAATTAGGATCAAGTGGAAAATCCATAGAAGTTATTAAATATCTATTAATTGGAAATTCATTTTGAATGTCTACATCATCTAGTGACATCATCAGTGGGGTGGCATCCATAAGCCATAAATTGACCAAATATCTAGTTTCAGCCCTCTAATGCCTCATTAATGCCTCTTTCTTCCAAATATTAATGAGGATATTTATAGATTGAGCATCCAAAATTTAAATTGATCCATGACCACAAATCTTGATCTCAATATGGATGATCATGGTTGATCCAAAAATCCATAAATACAATAGTGCTCACTCATCTTTTCAAGCTTCTTTGGTGTAAACTTATTATGCAAAATTGTCTTCACAATCCTTTTTGTTTAGTGTTATTATGATTAATTTTTAATACGATAACTTCACTATTGGCATAAATTTGATCAAATCTCATGATCCTAGTTCATTAGTGCATTAAGAGATGATGGAGGAGCAAGCTACTCATCATTGACAAAGACTTGGAGCACCAAATTAGGGAAAAATCACATTTTGAGCTGCACTTGAAGGTGGGATACTCTTAGAAGGTTTGATGTTATATTTTTCTCTCAATAGCTCTTAATTTTCATTTTCAAAACCCCATTTAGGGATTTGGCTTAGCTAGTTATGTTCTTTATACTTATTTGAGTTTTCTTGATTAATGCATGATTTAAATAACTTTGAATTCCATATTTACATATTGGCATGCCCAATGGGACTATCACCCCATGAAGTTTCTCCTAAGGCCTTTAAAAGCATTATATTAATAAATTTCATGTAAAATTTTTTTCTTACTAACCAAAATACGTGAAAATTGGAAGCTAAGAGATGTTTTTATAAAAATTGTAAAGTTGTCCTGTGCAGTTATGGTTTTGCATTCTAGAATCATGATATTACTTCAATGTCACAACTCACACAATTATGGTTTTGCCTCTCTTTTTGTGTTTTTTCATATAACTATTGTTATGTTACTGATTGATTTCTAATTGCAAGAGCTATTTTTGATATTGTAATATTATGACTCTACAATCATGATATTACAATACTGTAATTTTATGAATCGTGATATCACCTAACCATTAGCGATATTGTGAATTGAATACCAGAGATTACATTGATAATCTTAACTGTGTAATATCGTGAATCTTAGAGTAGTGATATTTCTCTGTGTTTAGTGATTTTACAACTAGAGCAATGATTTTACATTTTATGCTTTGTTTTCCCGTAAGTTGCATTTTTGCACTAACAGTTGTAGTTTTATAGATCTATGGTTTTGTTATGTGTTATGTGGTTTTGCACTATGTAAACCCAAGAGCATGTTTTAAATTTTATTTTATTCATTCAAAAAATTGATTCAAGGTAGACATAAACCCTCTAAAAATTTCAAGACTTAAGCAAGGAAGAAGCACAAATTTGAGAATGATTAAATATTGAATACTTTCATTTGTTGCTTAAAATGAATCTATCTGTTTTATACTTAGTTTGTTTTGTGAAAGTTTTTACAAGTTTTCAACTAAGGCCAATGGGCCAAATTTCACAAACACTTCAAATTAGTGCATTAAAGTAAACATTAAATTTTTTTTGTTTTATGCTAGATCTTTTATACTTATTTGTTTTTAGAAAAATGAAGGATGTGTGTATGCTCTCCCCCATCCCATTTAGTAAAATTGGTGACCAAAAGTTCTATTTCTTTGCATTTGTGCCTTGTCCAAAGGAATAATAATAACATTATTAAGTCTCTTTATAAATTTTTATGGTTTGGGTGATATAAACACAACTTTAAAGTCTTTTCAATTTATAATTTATTTTTATGCAACTTGGCCTATGAGCAAGATTTCATCACCTCCTTATTGGGTATCTAGGGAAGTGTTGACCTAAAATTCATCTCCTAGTATCATTCCAACCACACTCCATGGTGGGGTATAAAAATAGAGGGTGACCCACTAGGACATTTGCTTGAATGCTTAAGCAAACTCTGTTAGTGGTACTATAGCTTGAAACATAGGGGTAATTTTGACATCATAGTACACTAAAGATGTAATGGTTATGAAAAGGGAAAGACCTTTTCACAAAAAGATAATAAATGTAGATCTCATTGATGTGAGTAATATTTATTGTTAGCCACACTTGGTACCATCTATATATGTATAAAATTTTAGTTTTAGAATAAAACCACTTACGATGGATATATTATTAATGTAGGACAAGTAGCTCATAGTTCAATGTCTTTGTACAATCTCTTAGGAGAAGGGGATCTAAAAACCCTACTTATTCAAGCACTTTTATTTTTGTATTAACACTTAAAAATCCTCCAAAGATCATGTATTATAGATGAAATTCAATCAAATAATGCAACCTTGTTATTTTTAGGACTTTGGATGTTATACTTAGTTGCATTTTGTCTTTTTATCCTTTACTTGCTTGGTCTTATTAAGTCTGAAACTTGTTTAAAAACCAAAACATGTCATAACCAAAAACCTTTTTTATCCACCATTTTATTTGAATGAGGCATTATGATGACCAGATCAAAACATCTTTGTTACCTTGTTTAAATCACATTTTAAACATTGTGTTTGTATTTACTAAGCAACATTGTTATGCTACGCATTTTAGTCTAGACCATTTTATAAAAATCTCAAAGTCCTTCATTTTTAATTCAAAATAAAAATCTCACCTTTCTAAGTTCTAAGTCAAGGTGTTAATCAGTTTGCCATTTGCACTTGATTTGAGTTAACTTGTGTATGATTTCCCAATTTGGTTGAAGGACATTATATAGACTCATTATCCTTTTTTATTATTGTTAACATAGGTTATCTTACATTCTCTCACACTCTAATTTATAAAACCATTCTACTTCCTATTACCATATGGCAATGTTGTGTTGCCCACTTGGTTTTAGTTTTATACTTAGGAGTTGTGTGTTTTCACATCTTGAACTTATTAGTTTGCATTGTTACCTTCATCATCAAAAATACATTCTTTTAATTTTATAGTCACAACTCATCTAATTTGTACCTATATTTTATAGTATTGACATATCTTTCGCCTAATTTTATTGTGTTATCTTGTACTTTAGGTCTCAGATTTATAATGCCCTCCTTCAATTTGATGATTTCAACCAACCAAAGTTGAGTAATTTCATAACTGTTTATTCTAATTGTGTGGTAATATGCCATTTTTTTTATGGTCTCTTTTTACCTTGTCATTTGTTTGAAGAAATCAAAACATATCTTTTAACATTTTCAAAACACATTCCAAATCTTAACAAACATAGAGAACAACTTTCTAAGCATGATGTATAGGTATACTCATAATGGGGTCTCTTATGACCCTATCTATGAGGAGGAGAATTTTTATGATGGACAAGATATTTTTATGGTATTTGAAGACATTCCCATGACTTTAGTATTAGAACAAGAATATTTTGAGCATCAACCCCTAGAAGACAAATATGAATCACTCCTAAGGCTGATTGAATCCGATGCTAGATTGCCAACAAAATTTTGCTATAGAATAATTACATACCTTGGTTAGGCTATAAGATAAATTGTGAGAAAGATCCCTCACTCATATTTTAAAATAAAATATTACTTCTTTTAACAAAGGAAAGGAATCACTCATATATTCAACACCTAATGATCAAGATCTTTCCATCAAGATCAAAAAGATAAGTTAATAATATTTAGAATAACTTATCACAGAATTAACTAAATATTTAGTTTCCACTTCAATACGCAACAAAATTTCCAAAGAACAAGATAGTATAGTATAACAAAAAAGTCATACTATAGTTTATAACACATCTATGATGGATCATGGTATCTCAATTAAACAAAACAAGCCTCAAGAGGTTATGCGACATGCTTCACTAGACATAGAGCATACATTTTTCAATCATAATGAGCCTTTTGTCCTTTGTATAACCAAGGATTGAAAAACATAGTACGTATTGATGAAATTGTTCAAAACACATTGGAAAGTTCTTCTCAACCCATGTGTACCTTGGTGAATCGGCCATAGACTCCACAGAATTTAAAAAAAAAACATTTACAATTCAAGGTGCCAAATTTCATGAAATATTTACAACCTAATAATTAGTGTTTCACTTTCTAAACACAAGGAGTAAATCAAAACAAATTTAAAAATAATAGGGTGCATATCCCTAAAAAATCAATACAACAAGGTAACATACCACCCCAATTTAATTATATTCCACCTACCAATGCACCAAACATGTAAGAGTAGAATTTGATGAAGGTAATTATGTCATGACTGGAGATGGGTATTTAAGGCACACAATTTTGAAAATACAAAGAGAAGGGTGACCCTCATGAACATATTTAGGCATTTTTTGTGCTGTTCCAAGAGGTAGCTTATAGCAATATTTATTTACTTTGATTGTTTCTAAAAAGTTTAGCGGGACAAGATTTATACTAGATCCTTAAGTTACCTAAGGGATTGGTGGTATATTTGAATGAACTATCTAAAAAATTTATCAACCACTTCTATTATAATATTGAATATGAGTCAATTGTGGTTGACTTGTACAAAACCAAACAATGAGATAAAGAAAGATTTGTAACATATATACAATGATGTAGAGCATTAGTTGGATGGTTTTAACATAATTTTCTAGAAAAATAGTTGGCTAATATATTTACACAAAACTTATACCCTGAGGTGGTGCATAATCTATAACTTGCTTGCTTAAACACATTTGCGTAAATTATAGATAATGGTGTCCATATTAAGAAGGTGCTTATCACTAAAGGCCTTGTTAATATTTATTCATGGGGTCAAATGTTAAATTAGACCCAATATCCCATTAAAACTAATACAATAGAGAAACCAAAGGGGTTTATAATAATAATAACATGGTAGGTAATAGATTAACTAAATCTACACATGTACAAATGGTGCAGGCTTTATCAACCCCAAATGTACAATTAGGTCCCCCTAATCCACCAATCACTTAAAAAGGGGACCCTCCATGAAGGGTATTCAATAAAAATATAGAGTCTTTATAAAGTTGGGATATCATTTTGAGGTTGTATTTCAAAATCTCATGGTAGCTAATCTGATTATATGTCCTATACCAAGACCATTTCCTGAAGATCAACCCAAACCCAATTGGTATCAGGCCTATGAATTTTTCAAATTCCATCATGTTTCTGGTCATGGTGATTATCGATGTTTTCAATTACAACATATAATTAAATATTTGATTTAAAGTGGTGAATTTGAAATCAAACATTCCTCACAAAGCACTAATAAAGATATGGACATTTACAAAGATCCATTTCCTAGACATAATAAAAAACCAACAAGAAATAATCAGAACCAAGGGTAGAATAAGAGACAATAGAACCAAGGAAATAATTGTAATCATTGTGATCATAATCAAGATCATAATGCCCATGTTAATAACATAGGTTATAACAATAATCCTTATGATTATAATAATATTGTGGGGCATATTTTTGTAAACTGCATACCACCATCATTGTCAAAACTTATGAACCATCCCATACTTCTCAAAGTACTATACCCCTCAATATAGGGTCAACACCCTCTCCCTAAAGTAATATTGCATTAATTATAATCAATTTTATTATGCCTCAATTTCTTTAGGTTATTATTTTTAGACCCCCTTCTTCTAATTATAATGGCTCCTTACTAACTCAAAATTGCACAAATGCAACAAGGTGCATACAATTCACCCTTCAAGGCCTTTTACCTTCATCTTATAATTCTAATGGCTCCTTTCCACTTATAGATTGTGAAATCACAACTACGCACTCATAAGTTACCCTTTTGGGCCCTTTGCCTTATTTTACCACTGGACCCAACATGAACATTGTGCCTTTGGATCGAAAATTGAACACTATACTAGCCAAGGCTAAACCATCTCATCCTATTGTTGAAAAGCCTTATATTATCTTGAATAAACTAAGTAAAACCCCTAAAAATTTATAATTTATATCTTTTTCATAGGTCTAAAGTCCATAAAACTATTTTCAATGATCTTCAATAATCTACTATTCCCTAATACATTAAACCTAAAAAATTCCAAACACTTGTAGGGTATTTGTCTTCATTCTGATAGGTTTCCTTTGGTCAAAAATAAATTTACACTCTTATTCCTAACCATAATAACCCCTTATATATTGAGGTCATCATTGAAAGCCATAAATTCAAATGGGTTCTTTTAGATAATAGTTTGAGACTGAACATAGTATCTCTCAAACTAGTGTAGAGATTAGGTTATACTGTAAAGGAAATTCAACTGGAGATAATAACAATAAAATTATATGACAATGTTGAAATGGAGTCTTTTGATACTATCTATTTTTTAATCATTATTGGATCTGTGTCCCATCATACCTTGTTAGATATTTTGGATATTGAGTTGCCTTATAACATACTTCTTGGTCATTATGGGATCCATGAAGTATAGGATAGCCCATCCAATTTTCATCAGTGCCTTAAGTCCCCCCTTGATGGGATTTAAGTTACCATCCCTATTGGTATATATCCTTATTAGTATTGTAAACACCTAAAGGCTAAATTTTGTAAATATAACTATTATCCTGGTTCTAAATTTATTGCAAAGAAGAATAAGGAAATAGTTTTGCATCCACCATAAAATATCCCATTAAAACTATTGTAATAGATAAACCAAAGGGGTTTAACAAGAACAAGAACATGGTAGGGAAAGGAGTAATTAAATCTAGACATTTACAAATGGTGCAAGATCCACCAACCCTAAATGTGCAATTATCTCCCCCTAATCCACCAACCACTTTATAAAGGGTCCCTCCATAAAGGGTATATATTAAAAAATACATAGTATTTAACAAATTGGGAGAGACTTTTAAGGCTATGTTTGAAAAACTCATGGTATTTAATCTAATTGTATGTCCTCTACCAAGGTCATTTATTGAAGATTAGCCCAAACCTGATTGATATTGGGATGATGAATTGTGTAAATTTCATCATGTTGTTTGTCATGGTGCTTATCGATGTGTTAAATTTTAACATCTCATTAAAGATTTGATTGAAAGTGGAAAATTTAAAATCAAACTTGCCTCGTTAAACACTAATTAGGATATGGACATTTATAAAGATCAATTTCTTGACATAAACAAGAAATAATAAGAAACAATTAGAAGTAAAGGTAGAATAAGTGATAATAGAACCAAGGATAGAATTTTAATCATCATGATCATAATAAGGATCATAAAATTGATGTTAATAACCTAGATTACAATAATATGCTTTATGGTTATAATAATATTTTGGGGTGTATTTCTATAAACCACATTTCCACCATCACTATCAAAACTCATGAACCATTTCACGATTTTTAAAGTACTAGACCCCTCATTATAGGGTCAACACCCTCTCCTTCAAGTACTATTTCATTAGGTAAAACCAATTCTATTACATTTCAGTTTTCATAGGTTACTATTTATGAACCCCTTTGTTCTAATTATAATGGATCCTTACCAACTCAAAATTGCACAAACATAACTATATGATAGTGAATCACCCTTGAAGGCCCTTTAACTTCAAATTTTAATTATAATGGTTCTTTTTCACCTCTATATTGTTTAATCACAACTATATTCTTGTGACTTATCCTTTAGGGCCCTTTGCCCTCTTATACCACTAGACCCAATATGAATATTGTGCCTTTGGATCCAAAGTTGAACTTTGTGCTAGCCAAAACTAAACTATCTCATTTTATTGTTGAAAATTTGTATAGTATCTCATATCAACTAAGTAAAACCACTACATAAATTTACATTTTAGATCTTTTACGTACATTTGAAGTCTATATAACTATTTTTAATGACCTTCTTCAATAATATATTATTCCGCAAGACAATAACCATGAATAATTCAAAACACTTGTAGGGAATTTGTCTTCATTCTGATAGGTTACCTATTATCAAAAATACATTTTCACTCCAAGTCCTAGCTATAATAACCCATTGTATATTGAGGTCATCATTGAAAACCATAAAATCAATTAGGTTCTTATAGACAATGGTTTAGGGCTGAACATAGTGTCTCTCAAGATAGTACAAATATTGGTTTATGCTATAAAGGACATTCATCCAAAGAGAATTAAAATCAAGGCATATGATAATTCCAAAAGGGAATCTTTTAGTACTATCTCTTTACCAATAATTATTGGGTATGTATTCCATCATACCTTGTTACATATTGTGGATATTTATTTCCCTTATAACATACTTCTTGGTCATCCTTAGATACATGAAGTATAGGGTATCCCATCCACTTGTCATTAGTGCTTCAAGTTCCCCCATTATGGGATTAAAGTCACCATCCATGTTGATTGACAACCTTATCAGTATTACAAACACCTAGAGGCTAAATTTTGTAATTATAATTATTATCCTAGTTCTAAATTCACAACAAATAAGAATAAGGAAATAGTTTCACATCTTCCAAAATACAATTATATCAACCTTAGTGACCTTCCTTCCATTTTGGATGATCCATTTCTCACAACCCTAGAAAAATATGCTATTATAGAATATGTAGACATTTCCACATACCATCTTAAAGATGCCTTCCATATTAATAAGTTGCCTGAGTCTCCCAAATCTTTTGGTAAATCCAAACCTTCCAAAACCCCTTGTAGACCCAACATGATTTGGAAAAAAGAAGAAAGATACATAGAAACCATTGATGGTATTTATACCTACTACTTCACCAAATCAAGATTGAGAGGCTTTCACTGAAGGAGACTAGTTATATTCTAATGAAATTTTTATTATTTTCAAAATCCCAAATATCATATCCCTAATTAGATTATGGATAATTTTTATTATACAGTAAGGTAGCTCAGTCAATGGGAGTAAGGAACTAGAACCTCTATCAGTTGATAAACCTAACTTGATTTAAGGTCTTGGATTTATACTACATACGGGTGACTTCATGAATTTCAATAATGATTCTTATTAATTGACAAGTGACAAAAATCCTGATAGTGATGTAGCATCCCATTATAGTATTTATAATGATCTTGTTGACATGGACCTATTTGATTCAAACTCCATCGTGACCATAACACCTCATTATTCCCTTTTGCCTTTGCCATCATGAACTCACTGATTGGGATCGATAAACTTCTATCATATGCCTTGATGAATTTTAAAATGAAGAATTTATTGCCAAGTATATGGGCCTTAGAGATGGATTGCCCATTGGAAATCATAAACAAGGATTTGATTTCTCTTTGGATCCTTATGCATACTTTGGAGAGTAGTCAAACTTTTTTGGTCATGAAATATATAAAACATTGAGATCCTTATGTGAAAACCTCTTTGAGCCACTCATTATTTAGGGAAATATTAAATAAAAATACAATCCCTTGAGTGAAAACCTATTTCTAGAACTCTTATATGTTAAATATTTCTTATCTCCATAAGATACAAAAGGTCCATCAATTCCTAGCTCTATATCCAGTGTTAGCATCACGTCAGAACAACAAGTCTTTGAGCATCTTGCTCTAGAAATTTAGGAGATATTTACTAGTTGGCCATTACCTGAACCAATGGATTCAAATTTGTGAAATTATCTAGAACTTTGGGGGAGTAACAATAAATTATATAAGAAGCAGGAGATCAAGATCAAATTCTACCTATTAGTAGAGAATATGTTTCTACACTTCTTGTATAAAATACTATTGAAGTGATCCTAGAAACATATTGATCTAAAAATCATTTCTCTTGGAGCTTCCCTCATTGATGAAGAGTGAGATCACATTTTCACCATTTTGAGATATTTTATTGATATTTTTTCATGGGCATATTCTGACATGCTAGGCTTAGACCTTGACTTGGTTTTACATCGACTTGTTGTCCATCTAGATGCCAAGCTAGTCAAACAAAAATTGAGGAAGATGCATCCATATATCACTCTTTTGGTAAAATTAGAACTACTAAAATTATTAGGATTAGGCTTCATCAGACCACTAGAATATTCTAAATGGTTATCAAATATAATTCCAGTCAGTAAAAAGCCACAGGGTATACATAATTATACTAATTTAAGAGATATCAATAAAACATGTCCCAAAGATGAGTTTACTCTACCAAACATTGACATGATTATTGAATCTACTACTAGGTTTAAGATGTTATCCCTCATCGATGGATTTTATAGATATAATTAGATCAATATATCTCAATAAAAATAGCACAAGACTACATGGAGCACACTTTGGGGAACAATTTGTTATAAAGTCATGTCATTTGGCTTAAAGAATATTAGAGACACTTATTAGTGTTTTATGACTATCATTTCCCATGACATGATGCATGATATTATTGAAGACTATGTTGATGACATCCTAGCTAAATCAATAACATGAAACAAACATCATGACATTATACGAAGAATCATTGAGAGACTTCATGAGTACAAGGTTTGTTTGAATCCTAAGAAGTGTGTCTTTAGCATCACTTGAGAAAAAATGTTAGGGTTTATTGTGTCACAAATATGGATCAAATTAGACATACTAAGGTCATGACCATTATTGAAATTTCTCCACCTTCCAATCTCAAACAACTCCATAGTCTACAAGGAAACATCTAATCCATTTGTAAGTTCATTTCATAACTAGTAGATAAGTGTTAAACATTTACACCCCTCTTGAAGAAAGGAGTCATGTTTCAATGGGATCATGATTTTTAATTATAATTTCTGAAGATAATAACATATTTGGCCAACCTATCAGTTTTGAGACTGTTAATACCTATACAATCATTACTTCCTTACATTTCAATGACTGAACAGACACTAGGGGCACTCTTTGTCCAACATGATGATCAAGGAAAGGAACACGTAGTTTACTATTTAAGTCACACATTAGTCTCTTATGAGAATAATTATACATCTATTGACAATGCATGTTTAGGTATGGTATTTGCATCCCAAAAGTTGTGACACTATATGCTAAATAAAAAACCATTGTTATTACTAAAGTAGACCCCCTAAAGTATTTATTATCCAAAGCAGATCTCACAGGCTATATCGATAAATTGGTCATGATCTTAAGCATATTTGATGTTGAATACTAGAATCAAAAAAGCTAAGAAGGGGTAGGTTATTGCTAATTAGCTTGTAGAGGCCCATATTAAAGATACTCATCCACTTAGATTCAATTTTCCAGATGATTTTATTATGACAATAGAAGAAGTGAAACATGACCTTGAATAATGGAAAATATATTTTGATGGTTCCTTCACTTATTATAGATCTTAGGCTAGTATTTTATTGATTACATTATAATGGGATTAAATTCCCAAAGTATTTCGCATGAATTTTCATTGTACTAATAATAGGACTGAATATGAGGCACTTATTACAAGACTTTGTCTTGTAGTACAATGGGATATCCATCACTTAATGGTTGTGGGGATTCCTAATTAATTATCAATCAAAATATATATCAATATCAAACTAGAGATGACAATATTTTACCTTATAATTATATTGTGGATAACCTCAAGACCCATTTCAAAACCCTACTATTCGAATAGGTACCATGGGTCAATAAAAAATCTACTAAAGTAATAGAAATAATTATATCTATGATAATAATTGATAATAATGATAAAGAGTATCAATTACTCATTAAAAATCTTCTACATCTTGCTCATGTCTTTCCAAATTTAGAAAGAGTATGCACCATTGTTGGTCACAATCCCCCACCTGGGTCCAATCTTATATTGCCTTGGTTTCAAGACATTTATAATTATTTTCATGACCACGTCTTTCCACCTAACCTGTCCAATAATCACCAAAAATATTTACTTCATTGCATAGCCCATTATACCCTCCATAGAAACACACTTTATCATAAAGCCTATGATGGAATGATACTTTGTTGTTTATCTTTGGGAGAATCCAAGTTAGTGCTTAAGGAAGTTCATCAAGGAATGTGTGGGGCCCACACCAATGGTGTATTATTAGCTAAAAATATATTCAAAATAGGTTACTATTGGCTCAAAATGGAGATATATGTTTTTAATTATGCAAGGAAGTGTGTTACTTAGCAAAAACATGAAAATTTGATACATGCACCTTCCTTGCCACTACAGTCAATCACTACACTATGGTTGTTTTATACATGGGGCCTTAATATCATTAATAAAATAAACCCCACATTTATTGATGGCCACAAACAAATTCTCATAGATACTGAGTATTTTACTAAGTGCATTGAGGCCATTCCTCTCACTTACATCACTGAGAAATAGATTACCAAGTTCATATATTACCATATCATCTATCAATATGGTATCCCAACATATATTATATCAAATAATGGTAGATCATTTGTAAATAGAGATGTTAAAGATATTTAAGCAAAATTCAAAATTAAGCACAAGAAATCCACACCATATAACCTATAAGGAAATGGTCAAGATGAGGAGTCAAACAAAACCATTATTTCAATACTGAAGAAGATTATCAATGATGTTGACTGTAATTGACACTTGAAAAAAATTATTACCTTTTAGGATTATCACACTAGCCATTAAACCCCCACAAGAGCCACTCTAAAATCACTTGTTTATAGTATAGAATATATTATCCTAATTGAGATCGAGTTGCCTTCATTATGAGTATATTTGGAGACTATTGAAGATGATAAAGATTATAGAGTATCTAGGCTATAAGATCTAGAACTTCTTGATGGAAAGTGTTTGGATGCTTTAGAAAACATAAGAGCCTATCAGAATAAATTATGTAGAATCTAAAAGTGTATTCTTCCTCAGGAGTTTGAAATTGGTGATTTGGTCTTGACAGAGAATCAAAAGAACACAAATGTTTAATTCAAGAAAAAGGGAAAGTTTCAACCCAATTGGCTTGGCATATATGTTATCACAACAAATTATGGGTCAAGGGCATAGCAAATGGCTAATCCTAATGGTGAGGAACTTTTAGAGCCCATGAAAATTATACTTCTCAAGTAGTTTTATGTTTGACAGTCATTTGAACCATTATTTGCAAGAACCCTTACTTGGGGGTAACTTGTGCAAAGCCATTTTATCTCATTATTATATCTCAGACCATCTTATCCTAGACCATTTTCATTTTAACCTACACTGGACCATTCTCATAAGAACCATATTACTTTATGACTCTAGACCATTAAAACTTTGGATTGTTGGCACTCTAGATCATTTATATTCTAGCTTGAATCTTTTTATCCCATCCTAGATAATCCTATCTTGGACCCTATTCATTTTGTCTCATTTTATTCTGGAATGTTTTATTTATAACCATATTCTTTTCATATTATGGACCATTATGGTCCTGATTATGACTCATAGGCATTTTGGACACACTCAACACTAGTTATACAAAGCACATTATCTTGGATAGTATTTTGTAGTTTAATCTTATAGATAAGTGAACATGGATACAACATCACATGGGTTTTTCTTTCCAAATGGAACTTCAAATTTCTCACACTACATATTATTATATTCTAAGTTTTCTATTATTTGGTAGGCATTGTTTCCTTATCAAGTTCTCACTCTTACTGATTTGTGAGCATGGGTCATTATAACTAGCTTTAGTTGTTATTGAAAATTCTACTCTTAGATGTGCATATCCTAGATTAGTTGGTTCTCTATATCACTTTTTATATTCACAAACCCCATAGCATCTATTTTAGCTATTGTTTGAACTCTTTCTTATGGAAGTGCATCTCCTTAGCTAGGTAGTTCCCTAGACTTTTTTTTAATATTTAATTTATGTTGATTATCCCAAAAACATAAAAACATTAGAAAATGATCGAAAAAATAAACAAATACATAATATTTCATTTTTATTTGTTTTGATCTCATGCTCTTGCCATTTTTTAAGTACTCATTCGAATGCACTCACCATTTTCCAAGCTCATTTTCCTTATTTACTCTACCACATCAATCATGTTTTCTTATAATAACTTTTCTTCTATCTCATTTCTCAAGAAAACTATATTTGGCATGGAGTTCATATTGGACATTGTGTCTATGGAACTATGTAGGCAACATTCACTTGTCTCATACATTTGGAGTCAACTCGTCCACCCCTTCATTTTCTTCTTTTTCCCTCATTTTGTTATCTTGTTATTTCCCTCTTACTTAGGATAAAAATTTGTCTCTTTTGTTCTTATAATGTTTTGTTGGTCTAATTCTTTCTTAGATAAGGGGTTTACACTATTATATAAAGTAATGCCTCTTTTATGCTTACACTAACCATTCACCTTTTTCTATATTTGCACTAACATTATGACTAACTCTTCTTTGTGTGTGTTTATTTGATTTTTATTGTTGTTTTTTTGTGATTTATTATCTCTCCACTTTTATTTTTATTTTTTGTCTTTTAATTCATTTGTGTTTTTATTTCTTGGTGTTTTGTTATTCTCATATTTTGTGATTCTATTATGGCTTGTTTTGTATTGCTTTATTCGTTTGAGTTCAAATACACTCTATAACCACTTTTTGTCTTGTATTCAGTTAGACTTTATTTATTTCTAGTTCTATTTCACTTATTTTATTTTGTTTTCCAAGTACATCTAGATAGTACACATGGAACTTTATTATCTATATCTTGTTTTCATGTTGTTTATTAGGTTGTTCTTTCTTTACTTTTATACATTCTTGTTCCTTATCAAATCCTAATTGTTCATATATTGATTTTAAGTTAGGTTACATTTTTGTATTTGTTTATGTTTTTTTTTAAATGTAAATAGTTGTGACTCTAGTATTGTTAGTTTTTATCATTATCCTTAGTTATAAATATTCACATCTAAACTGGTTCATTACAAAGAATATTTATTGCTATTATAAGTTACTCATACTTATGATGCATAAGTTCCTTTTACTATAGTAAGCACTAGGTGCTTTGGATTCCAATTCCAAATTCAATAACGCTCAACATATCTTCTCTGAATGCACCAAAGGCTTCACACAAGACTCTATGCAAGATGTGCATATCTTGGCATACATTTTGAGTCTAACCAAATAATGGTCCACTTTTATTTTATTTTTCCATTTCTCAGTCCATTTTATCCAACTTCTAGGTGAAATACATTAGTTTTAGGTTCACTTGGGCTATAAATATTTTAGCTATTAGATACATGATGTATCTCAGGTTAGCTCGATGACCCTTTTTCTTCTATTCATCTTTTTCATCACTTTGTGCATCCTCATATGCCTAGTTTCTTATCGATTATATAGTCATTAAACCATTTCATCGACATTTATGCCCACTCATATCTAATATATGCATTAGGTTATATCCTTGAGATATGCTTGGAATTATCCCTTTTGAGGCATAACATTTAGACCAATCATTGATTAAATCACCCCTACTGGGGCAGGATTAACTATTAGTGATCAAAGTAAGACCTAGTGGGGAAAAATAAGATTATCAACCACTCAAAAATGATTTATTGGGGAACCTTATTATTTCCTTTCTCTGGAGAAACACTCTCCTTTTTCTTATATTTCTAATCTCTATAGCTTTTACCCTTATTCTGGCATTTTTAAGAAAAGTATGCAACTTGTTTTAGGAATGGTCATTCCCTAAGTGCATAGCTTTCACCCTCTTTTGGTTATGTTTAAAGTGTGTCACTTATATTTTTGGATTCTATTCTTCCCACTTCCCCCTGCCTTGGGGCCTATTATATTATATTATATTATATTATATTATATTATATTATGATAATTAAGAATCAATAGTGCAAGCATTAGCTCATATGGATTTAATCTCATCCATGGGTTAATCTCTCTCTCTCTCTCTCTCTCTCTCTCTCTCTCTCTCTCTCTCTCTCTCTCTCTCTCTCTCTCTCTCTCTCTCTCTCTCTCTCTCTCTCTCTCTATGTCTTCAAGATTCAATCCCTCTTTTTCATCCTTGTATGTCCTCTTGAGGGGGAATCATGGGTATTTCCTTCTAACTTATTCCTGACAACCCTTTTCTTTGAAAACATGTTGCTTCAACCAAATGTCTTGCTACACCTTCTCAAATAGGGGGAAAATGTAAACATCCAATTCCTAACACCAATGTGTTTAAATTGTCAATCTTACTTGAAATTATACAACAATGCATAATTTGGGCCAAATCCACTAGTATGTGCTAAATGGTTTGATCTTATCATATACAAGTGACAATTTAAGCTAATGTATCCCTGAATGTGGCAATGAATTTTTAGTGATTATTATCTTTTCTCAAATGATTTAAAACAAAATTACAAACATGTAATTTGATGCTATAAGCTACTGAATTCTTCTAATTTAGAAGCACACAACACATGCATGTGTTATTTCATGTCAACAATATCCTATATGGGGTATTGGTCCATACACAACTGATACCTTCTTTTGATTATACTTGAGTCAAATTACAACCCAATAACTTGACATTTTGACTAGTTTGATTAAATGTGCAACCAATTTCTAAAGAATTGCATAAAATTTAATTATCTTCATTTAAACAAATTAAACCAAATTAAGAGATTAAGTGGAAATCTATACAAGTTATTGAATATCTTTTAATTTGAAATTAATTTCTATTATCTACATCATCTAGTGACATCATCAATGGGGTGGCATCCATAAGACATAAATGGAAAAAATATCCGGTTTAAGCCCTCTCATGCCTCATTAGTTACCCTTTCTTCTAAATAATAATGAGGGTGTTTATGGATTGAGCCTCCAAAAATTGAATTTATCTATGGCCACACATATTGATCTTAATATGGATGATCATGGTTGATTTTTTATCATTTTTAAATATATATAAATACAAGGGTTCTCACTCATCTTTTCAAGCTTCTTTGGTGTAAACTTATTATGTAGAATTATCTTCATAACATTTTTTTGTGTAGTGTTGTTATGCTTAATATATAATAGGATAGATTCACTATTGGCATATATTTGATCAAATATCATTAGCATTTTTTATTTTTGCATTGAGATATGATGGAGGAACAAGCCACTCATCATTAACAAAGACTTGGAGCACCAAATTAGGGAAATCGTGTTTTGAGCCACAATTAGAGGTGGGATTCTCTCAGAAAAGTTTGATGTCATATTATTTTTTTCAATAGATCTTAATTTTCATTTATAAAACCCAATTTAGGGAGTTAGATTTATTAGTTATGTTCTTTATGCTTATTTGAGTTTTCTTGACTAATGCATGATCTAACTCACTTTGGATTAGATATATACATAATCATCTATAAAATTAACATCATACAAATATCCATTAAGAGATAAAAATTCAATATGTCTTGATGAATCAATATTAATTAACTATAAAGGATTAAAGGAATTCATATCATTATTATTGTGAAAGGGATTAGTATGTTTCTTACCACATAAGCAACCTTCACAAGTTTCATGAGGGAAAGATATAGAAGGAAGACCAAAAAAATGTTATGATAAGACATATTGTGTAAACTTATAAAATAAACACATCCTAATATTTCATGCCATAATTAAGATTCATTATCACTATGTGATGAAATAAAACATGTATAAAAAGTATTAGAAATGTATAAGCCAATCTTTTCAATAATTTTATAGATTAGAGAACCATATTCATTTCTAATGGATCAGTTATCCTCAATCAAATTTGTAATGAAATTATCATTTGTAATTTGATAATGATATAACAAATTTTTATTAATCTTAGGTACATATAAAATATCATTAATACCACCATTTACAAATTTTGCTTTTCCATATTTAGTTTTATCTAAAAAATGAAGTATCTCCTAAATATATTTTTTCAAAAATATCTCTAGTATTAGATAAATAAGTCTTATGGTGCAATGCACCACTATCTAAAATCCATTCATTCTCATCAAAAGCAATTAATGTAGCATATAAAGCAATAATATTAAAAAAATTCTTGATTGTTGTTTTTATTATTTTAATGGTTTTTATTATATTTCTTCCCTTTGTTATTTTTAGAAGATTTATTGTTAAATCTATCTTTTCTTTTATAAATTTTTTTTCTTATATGACTAAATTTACCTCACATGTTGCAATTACCATTTAACCTGGGCTTAGAATTCTTATTTTTAGATTTATTTTTCCCTTTTTTGCCTTTAGTAGAATTAGGGTTAGGTTTATGGTTTCTATTTTTCTTAAAAATAGGTTTGAGAGAGAGAGAGAGAGAGAGAGAGAGAGAGAGAGAGAGAGAGAGAGAGAGAGAGAGAGAGAGAGAGAGAGAGAGAGAGAGAGAGAGAGAGAGAGAGAGAGAGAGAGAGAGAGGAGTGCCTAGGTGGCATTCTCTTTAGAACCAAAATTATACATCACTTGATATTATTGAATCAAAAGAGATGATAAGGTAGTGAGGTCAGGGATATATTACTTTTTTTGGTAATTTTTAATTTAGAATTAAGATAAAATTACAAAAACTTTCATGAATACTAAGCTAAATAATTAAATATAACAATTGATCTTGAATTAACTTGCACTTTCAACCATCTAACTAAGATTTAATATTATTAATTTTATCAATAAATTTAACAATTTTTTTATCATCATTCATAAGGGTTGTAAGTAATTAAAGGATAAACATAATAATCTTAGAGAGATGAGTTCCCTCATGCATAGACTCTAGGAGTTTCCAAACAACAATAGGAGCATCTTGATTATCGATATGGAGTATAAATTCATTCTTAAAACTCTACCAAATAATAAGCATGGATTCTTATGATTTTTCTTAAAACATATTTGAAATCTTGGGTGTCGTATGTCATCCTAATAAGTATTTTTAATCTTGAAGACAATGTTACATAGCTTTAATCCATAAATTATACTTTAATGTAGATTTTGTATATATTATAGTTTGATCCATTAAGCATTTGAGATTTATCAAATACAAATTTAGGTGAAGCCATAGCATCCCTTTAAGAATGATAGTATAACACAAGATAATGCTTAAATTTAAACCCTTTTTAAATGTGAATTTATACTCTATTTAAAAATAAAGTAAATTTCAAGTGTAAACAAACAATAATTATTTAAATTAATGCTAGATAAATCTATAAAATTGAGAAATATTATAAAAAAATATTGACATCACATGTCAAAAAATACACAAAATGCAGGAATAATAAAAAAATGTACCTTTTTTAATGTGGATTTTTATTTGATAGTAATTAAAACTAAAAACATAAATGATTAATAGTTGTTCAAATATATGTTAAACAATGAAAAACATTTAAAGCAACATTTACTAATTAATGTGTCACAAGTGACATATAGAACAACTATCTAAACACACTGATTGAAAAAGGTGTAAAAAATTATAATAGGAGGATTAAAAAAATGAACCAATCTAATGTGTTCAGAATATAAAAAAAAGTAGGAATCAAGTAGTCACATAACTATGCTTGATAAAACATTCACTATGTCAAATGTCAAAACAAGGTTGACGAGTCTAGGGTTTTTGCATGTGAAAAAGATAACATGAAAAATTAAAAAAAAATGTAATTAATTAATTTGAAATTAATTTGAAAAATTCAAAATTAGATCAAAAAATAAAGTTGTTTAAGGTCGTTTTGAATATAGGACCACCCCACTTAGAAGTTTTGGCAAAATTATGACAAGTAGCTCATCTAACAATATTTTTATTTTTTAACATGTACTATATTATATTTAAGAATTTTTAAACTAATATATATATATATATATATATATATATATATATATATATATATATATATATATATATATATTGTGCATGTAAAAAATAGAATAAAAAATATTTGAAAATTTTAGGTAAAAATGGTAAAATAGAAAGTGGGTACCTTACAAAATTGGATATGAATCTATAAAATAAATGAATTTAATATTTATTAAATATATTATATAAACTATATCATACCTTATGAAAGCTTCTAGCAAGATTAATGACACTTAGGGATAAGTAGGGCAGATAAGATCCATTGATTTAAGCCATAAGAGGCCTTGAAATGTTTTAAGCCTACTTATTTTTTCCATGACAAAACCACCCAAACTCTCAAAATCTTATTTTTTGATCTGAATTTATTTCAATAATTTGTGACCACATGGTGGCACCATGGAGGATAGTTAAATTCATAGTGGCTTTACAAGTCCTTCCTAGGCTCTGCAACTAATCTTGAATGCTTTAAATTATTGTTTTAACCCTTCTTGACTTGAGAGAGATCAAAAAAGTATGTCTAAAATACTATTTACATGTTTTCCTCTCTCTTAGGCCATACAAGGTTGCACAATGGCATCCAATTTTCTATAAAAAAATTAGAGTTATAAAACAAATTATTCAAAGGCTTTGTAGAAGCTCTAGGAGGCTAAGAAACTATTATTCACATATCTACACATTAAAATAACACCAAAGATAAATTAAAAATAATTTTTCAAATTTATATAGATAGGAATTTATACCATAGGCCATATATCTCCTCTACAAGGATGAAAAAAACTTGAAGTTAATTATAAGATAGTTCATAACTTTCTTGCCAATCAATTGCACCCACTGTCTCTAATTCCATGATATAATACATATAATGTACATACACAAGAGATATAAGATGTAGAATAATTATCAAAACACAAAAGAATAACTAGATCAATGTACACAATGAGTTAATATGGGAAAACCTTCAATAGTTAAAAAAGAACCCACATATTGATTATTCATTTACTCAATAATCTTTTAGCCCAATACATAACCTTCTTCAATCTCACTTCCTCTCAAGCATGCCTTTACAAATCTCTTTAATCACCATGGTATGATCTAATGTATCAAGTGTAAATTAACAAAGGTCTAAAGCCCTATTTATATTGGGGTATGGAGGTGGACCATTATAACCAATAGGTTGAACCTCTCCTTGATAAAATTTAAAACCAATGGTATTAAATAAAAAAATAAATATGTTTTATTATTTATTTACATGAGGTTTACAACCTATGTTAATAAATAATAAATCATTATTATCATGTAATTAACTCAAATTAGGTAAGAGTACATAAATGGGACCACCTAAATACTAATTATTCTAATAATATACTCAAAGTGTCCTTTATTTGTTTTGGGATTTATGTCTAGTGATAGTTAAAAATTAGTAATAAAGGGAATGGGAAAATGATTTTTTTTGTCTTATTTCTACATATAAATTTATAGAGATGATGCCAAAAACATCATTATTTCAACTATATTAGTCTATAAGTGTAGTATTTTGACCATGATGACATGCCTTGTAAATGCGAACTAGAGGCACTATTGATATTGAACACTATGAATTTGTTTTTTTTACACAATTTGATATTATTTTCATTTTTTCTTAATCTATAAAAATGAAAAAAATTAAGGTTGTTAACTGAATTATTAAATTATTTTAAATATTTCAAAAATTGTGTGTGTGTGTGTGTGTGTGTGTGTGTGTGTGTGTGTAATTCCATGTGGGAATATTACCCATTCAATGATTATGATTTTACTTATTATTGAAACACTTAAGTAAGACTATTATTAATGAAATAATAATTTAAAAAAGGTTACACAATAAGGTAGCTAGTTGATATTCATGGGTTAAAAAACCTACCAAAGGAAAAGATCAGATCAAAATATGACAACAAAGAACAAAATATTATATCAATGTTAGTCATGTCATGGTAACAAAACAACACCACAATAGAAACATATAGGTATAATAAAACTACAAGAAATTTGTATACACATAATATTTTTAAATTTTATCAAATAATAATGCTTTACTTCTTATAGGAACCCATCACAATTCAATCTCTCTGAGTGTATGCCTTAAAGGGGTGCATCAAAAAAGGGGTTGACAAACTTTTGGTGCTTTGCAATATTTTTATCCCTTATTGCCACATTATTACTAATCCAAATATCCCCTAAAACCTTTTCCTAAGATATTTTTCCTCCCTTGCACATTCCTCTAGTATTTTTATCTTTCTTTCTTTCTTATCCTTACTTGGTATTCTTTTTACCTGCTCAACAAACTAGGTCGATCTGGTCGACCTAGTGCAGTCTAGGGTCACTTTAGCTCTTTAGATTTGTTAGATTTCTAGATAGGCATTAGCCCAAAGATGTGCTAGGTCAACTAGGTCAACCTCACATAGCTGACATGTCCAAATTATTTTTGGGTGAGATACTCGTATATGTACAAGGTTAGCTCAATCATTATTAGGATATGTAATCAAGCTTTACTATTTACTTGAACTTCTTCACAATCTACTCTTCTACCTTTCTAATAAAAGAGTCTTAGCTTAGGTTTATTATTTTGGAGAATCTAGTCCTATGGATAGGTCTTGGATGTTTTTTCCTAACAAAATGATTCTTACAAACTAAAATCAAGCCCCATTGGCTAAGGGAGAGATTGAATCATGATGGGTTCACATTCAGGTAAGTATATTCTAATTTTGTTCTCTTTTTTAGTAGATAGAAGTAGCATAAGTGTTGGCTTAAATAATATTACTCTTCATATTTTATTTATTATGGTGTTACTCATACTTACTTTATTTTAAGTTCCCTATACACATTTGATTTTTTTGCATCTAACCCCTTACATTGTGCCACAAGCTTTGGTGTGCACTAGATTGGTTTACTTTTCTTGTTATTAGAATAGTTTACATTCTTATTTATTAGCATAAGTGAAATATCAAATCATAGGAATCTTTTGGGGTTTTTGTGAGATTATGTTAGACTTTAGTCTTTACAACCCTTCCTAACATGATATGTTGTGACAAGTGATCTCCTGATTAGGCCTAGTGGATCCCCATATTGGTCATGCTCCCACTTAATAAGTGTATACCTAATCAGAAGTGTAGGTGTGCTCTATCTTATCTGATCTAAGATTAATTTATGTGCATCATACAATTCTTATTTCATACATTATGGTGAAATAAACATGATTCAAACCCTTGTAGGATTTGTTCACTTTTAATTCATTTATTTCATTCTTTTTATCATCATTTCTATCTTATATTTTCACATACTAGTTTGATTCTATTGACCTAGTTAATTTTATTTAAGCACAAGAACAAGTAACTGAATTGATCAACTCAACTTAATATAGGTTTTTAACACTTTTTAGACTTCTAGTTTAGCCTATTAGGTTGACTAGGTCAACCTAACACATTTTTAACCACTTTACTATAGGTTCTTGTATAGCCTGATCAATCAGCTCAACCCAGTACATGTCTTAGTTTTATAGACTTCTAAATTAGCCTACTAGGTCGACCAACTTAACCTAGTGCATTTTAAAACTTCCAGTTCAATCAACTAGGTCAACTAGGTTGACTTAGTACATTTCTAACACTTTTTCAATAGGTTTTTGTATTGCTTGGTCAACTAGCTCAACCTAGTTTGTATATTTTTAACATATTTCTCCAAGGTTCTAGATTAGTAATCTCCTTCATTTTCATCTCTAAACCATCAAGGTCAGTGTTTTATTTTCTATTTATTTTTATTCTATACTTTCCTTTTAATTTTGTAGTCTTCAAAACTACCCCTACATAGCCAAATAGATTAACCTAGTTGATGTAGTTCAATATTTTATGTGTTTTCTGAAATAACTAGGTTGACTTGGTCAACCTAGTAGGTTTTCTAGACCCTATCTTTAATAGTACTAAATCAACCCTATCGACCTAGTTCTATATGTTGTGTATTTAGTGTTTTCACTATACCTCATTTCAAAGTTGGGATTCACCTTATATGTTAATCACATCTTTTATTTTAGTTTTTGGCATGCTTAGAATAGTTCACATAGTCTAATTAGGATGTTTTTAATTAACCACTTAGTTTCACTATTTCTATTTTATGCACACATGGCCAAATCACATAACATCAACAAAAATTTTAACATTTAACTACCCAAGCCAACCTACTTAGATTTCATCACCAAGGGGGGAAGATGACTTAATGCTCTAATCAAGTATAAAGCATGGTTAATGGTATATTATAGATAAGCACCTGACACCCTTATCACTAAGGTGTGTGAAGTGAGGGGATAGGCCCTAATACCAAGCCTGTATCATCACCACTATCGTCTCTCTCATCCTAAAATCACTTGAAACCATACATAGATTGTTATTTAGTACCTTGCTTATAGCTAACTCCCTATCATTTAAAATTATTATTAATAATCTAATTAACATTCTAGGTTAACCAAATAGATAGCTTTACTTTCCAAGTTGTCTGCTAGCTCTTTTCTCAATTATGTGTGTAAGAACTTGCATTAACCAATGTTGGTGCAAGGTCTTTCTTTGTATGCATCAATTGAATTGGCTAGCATCAACTTTTGTTACTACATTTTCATTTTCAACATTTACTTTCCTAGATTAGCTACAAAATTATCTTGTTCTATTTCCCATTCTATCATCAATCTTTTATTTTTTCCTGTCTATTATTCTAGGTTGACCTAGTAGACCTATTACTATCACATACCCTATTTTCTATCCCTATTTTTACACTAGGTTGACCTAGTTGACCCAATACAATCTACAGGTCCTATTTTTACACTAGATCGATCTAGTTGACCTAGTTATATTTCTTGCTTTCCCTATTTATCAACCTAATTATTTACCTCTTCTAATTTGCATTTTGTTCATTTCTTTCTTTTTAGAATGAGGTCTCGTATTATAATATTTTTGGATAGTCTTAATCCATTTAGATCCTATATGGGATGTTTATTTCTTCCTTTATTTTCCTCACAACAACACCATCACTCTTGAGGCATTTCTTCTCCTCCTTCATCTATAAATTGTAACATGGTTAAAATAACACCTAAAGATGAGTTTGATGGATCTAATCCTTTCTAAACCTACAAATAAACCTATAAAAATATTCAAACTAATGTGGAAGTGATTGACACAATCTTACATAACAATCCCACTAACAACCCTTCTGTTAATAATCCTCCCCCAACACTAATTTGGGGAGTGTTCCTTCAAACACAAACCTACCACCTGATACAACCCAATTATTATCCCATGTGATTCAATAAATGAACATTATGAAAAACTCTAATACCAATCAAATGATGAAACTTCAACAACACTTGATCAATGTGGCTAATTAACCTCCAATCATGCATCCTCAAGCTAATCCTAACTACATTCCTCCTCATCATATAGATGCCTTACGTAATGTTATTCCTCAACCAATAATGAATAACAACAATGCTTTAAACTATTGAAAATGAGACTTTAACTCCATTAATTTTATCTATTGACATCGATAACATATCACTAACTATCAAATATGATGGGACTAAAGACCCTACCTCATTTCTTAAGTCCTTTGGTAATATCTACAAAGAGTGGATCCAAACTAATACATTTATTACTACTAATCTCTTAGTTAAAAATTTCACTAGTGATGTATTAGAATGGTATAATCAATTACCCCAACATTTTATTTGGCAACTTGAATATTTGGTCAATCCTTTTCTTAAAGAGTTTTAACACAATAATCTTCCTAAAAATTGTCTTAGCTATTTCATAAATACTAAGAAATCTCCTAAAAAATCAGCTCATGACTTTATTGAAAGATGTAAATCCTTAGCTCATAAATCTGATCATAATATGTATAATGATAACTTATTCAAAATATTTATTGCCGCTTTAACTCCCACTCTTTAGTACAAGGTTTGAATCTTTCCTCCTCAAACTCTTAATGAAGCTCTTAACCAAGCTAAACGGTAATATATCTTATGAAGCAATTCAAACCTAATTCTAAACTTCATAAAAGATATTTTAAAACATCCAATTCTATCACTAGTAACACTTCTCAAATCAAACTAAGAGTTTCCAAAAATGATATTCCTTTACCATCTCACATACCTCTTTTGGTACATCAAATGAGATAATTTTCACCACCCTCTAAACCTTTCATATATCCTAATGCTCTTCATAAATGGTATGATCCCAATCTATTTTTTTGGTTTCATGCTAACATTAGGCATTCCCATGAATCTTGTTGAGGGATTTCTAAATGTGTTATTTCTTACATGCTTGGTGATTCATTTGACCATGAAACCATGATAAAAAATTATTGTCAAGAATTAACTAATGCTTCTTAAAAATGACAATACTCTAAAGCTTCTACATATGATAACCGTAAATCCTCTTCCCATAATCAATCAACTTCCAAGGATGTTTATGAAATTGATGTTGATTATGACCAATACTTTAACAACTCTCAATATGTCAATATGGCTAATGTCAATTATCATCAAAAATTAGATCAGAAAGATCCTATTACTAAACCTAAGAAACCTTATTTAGAGTAATAATTGCTTAAAGATAGTACCACCATCAATATTGAATCAAAATCACCTGAGGAACAACTTCCTCATTATGATCCTCCAACCATATCTATTCCTCTAAAGTCTAATTTTTCTTCTAAATATCATGGCTCTTCTTCTAAATTTCATTGGAATTTTATTGAAAAACCTAACTCCATACCATGTAATATTCCTCTTATAGAGTTGGTTCACACTTCACCTTATCATATTAAATTCCTTCTACAACAAGACCAAGATATTGAAGATCCATCTTATTTAGATGAAGAACCACCTTCTATTGATTCTTAACCAATTAACATTAATACCATTGAATCTATGTGTCCCTCTTCCAATCCTTCCATTGAATTCCTTGAAGATGATATGATTAATGAAGAAACCCTCTTTCATGCTGATGATTCACCTCTCTTCATCAAAATAGCCATTAATACCACCCTTATTTGAAAATTTCTAGTTGACGAGGGTTTTGGTATTAATGTGACCTCTTTATGGCTTCTACAATAACTTGGTTATAACAAAGGTCATCTCAAACAAACTTGTCTTACTTGTCATGGTTTTGAATAGACTAATAAACATCCACTTTGTTGTATATGGCTTCCCCTAACCATTGGTACTAAGATCATTTGAACCAAACTCATGGTTCTTGATCTCCCTTTATCTTATAATATACTCATTGTTCGTCCATGGACACATCGAATGAAGGCCATTATTTCTTCCAAAATTCAGTACATTAAATTTATATATAATGGAAAATGATATAAGCATGAAGCTTATCCAAACCCATGGAGTATCTAATTACCTAATCCTAAATCACAATATCATCTTTTTACGATCCCTAAAATTAATAATGCTTCTTTAATTGAGTTCATTAATATGAATCCTAATTTACAAGTCAATATTATAGATTCTGATGATGATGAGCTCACTAAATTATAACATACTTGAAACACCACCAAAATACCTCCATATAGTTTAGAGTGGCTTCTTCCTCTTTTTCTAAGGGATCGTATCATTCCCCTCACGGTTGAGATTACCAATATCCCCCCTTCATGTAATTCTCAAGATCCATCTTTACCTAAAGATGCTTTTACTTGCAATGATTTTGGAGTGGATAAATTATTTCAAGATCCTCTCGCCATTTTTCCTCAATCAATCAATAATATTTTTATTTTTCCTTCTGAAGATCCTCCTAAATCTCAAGCATGCACAATCTCTCCCACATATGATGATAACTATATAATGCCCCAATCTCAATCAGAGACATAGATGTATTGAATTATCAAATGACATTAGTCCAAATTCATGCTTTCAATTAGGATGGGCATAAAATTTATTTAAATAATAACTTAGAACCTAAGGGTTATGTGATTCCTATTAATCCTCCTCTTATCAATTCTCCTTGGTTGGTAGAGCAAATCACACCTTCTGAACCTCTAGAAGTGATTTCATCTTCTTTGCCTCCTTTGTATCCTCCCACTGAATGTAATCCTTTTCCCATAAATACTCCATCTACCTCTTCTACTCCATCTACTTCTTCTACTCCTAAAATCACACTTGATGCTAAGGCAACCGATGTCTATCAAATACATTATGAATATGATTGCCATCAAAACATATTTTATATCTACAAGTAGATGTTGAGTATTATTATCATCTTCCTATTTTACCTAGTGATGAAGCTATTATTGAGTTATTTTATGCCTAAAAACCTCAAATCCCACAACAACATCATAAACTTGGAAATTTTAAAACTAAAACTCCTTACTTCAACAACTTTGTCACTAGCATTGATCCTAAAACTAATTCAATTTCATCTTTGTCTAATGCACCATACCACTTTCAATATAGTAATGTCATGTTTATTGAAGAAATAACTCATATTGAATATGATACTCCCTTGTGCCCTCGACTGATCATAGTTTCCAAAGAACTTTCACCCTTTGAACATGATAATTTTAACCTATTTTTTGATAAGTATCAACAGGCATTCACTTGGTCTTACCAGGACATGCCTGACATTGACCCTAAAATAGTGGTCCATAACATCATTACCTATCCTAATGCCAAACTTGTGCATCATAAATAATGCAAATTTCCTTTTGAAGTTACCAAGTTATGCCATAAAGAAATCATCAAACTACTCAATGCTCAATTTATTAAACCTATGGATTATTTTGAATGGGTTTCCAATATTGTTCCTATTCATAAAAGGTCACTATAGTCATTCGCATTTACATTGATTTCCATAATCTTAATCTTGATTGTCCTAAATAAAACTTTCCTTTGCCTTTAATAGATGTCATGTTTAATTTCATGTTTGGATATGAAATGTTATCTCTTATGGATGGTTTTTTAAGATATAATCAGATTCATATAGCTCTTAAGGACCAACATAAGATTAATTTTACTAGAGAATGGGGCACCTATTATTATGTTAAAATTCCCTTTGGTCTCAGAAACTCTAGGGCTACTTACCCATTTCCAATGAATCATATATTTCATGACCTCATCCATAAAATTATTGAAACATATGAGGATGATCTTATCACCAAATATAGACATTGTATAAATCATCTTTTTGATCTTTCTATCATATTTTATCATCTCATCAAATATAATGGCTGACTTAATCCTTTCAAATGTGTCTTTAGAGTTACATCTAGAAAATATTTAGGATTCTTAGTCTCTCTCCATGACATTGATGTTGATTCAGCCAAGATTAATGCCATTATCAACATGCCTATTTTTCATTCTAATCTTGATATTTGTACCTATTTAGGAAAACTTGGGGTAATTAGAATATTCATTCCTGAGGTGGATTATCAAATTCAATCTGTTAATTCCCTTCTAAAAAAATTACAACCTTGAAATGGATGTATCCATGTCAAAAATCATTTTACAATATGAAATAGTCATTGCTTCATCCACTTACACTTCATCCTCCTTTTGATAGTAAACCTTTGATTCTTTATACTTATTACACACCCATATCAGTAGGGGTAATGCTTGCTCAGAAGGATGATACAAGTAAGAAGTATGCCATATACTATATTAGCTGAGGCCTCATTGATTATGAAACATGATATACAAAAGTTGAGTGGTATTGCATCACTATCTATTTCATAGTTGAAAATCTCCATCACTACATGCTTTACCAAACCACTTATCTCATTATCCATTCTGACCCCCTTCATCATTTCTTATCTAAAGCATTTATTCTAGGAGATATAATTGGCAATTGGATGGTCTTACTCATATAATTTTATCTTCTCATCATCACACAAAAAAAATTCAAAGAGACAGTCATAGCTGACCAACTTGCCATAGCTCCTATTCTAGCCACTTCTTCCCTTTAATATAATCTTCTAGATGATAATATCCTTTACATTGAAATTTTTATTCAAGTAATTTATCTTAAAGATTATTTTCATATATTTACTACCTATCTTGAAGCTAATCAACTTGATGAATGTTTTTCTTCCTATGATATTACTAAACCAAAGGTAATTGTCGAAGAGCCTAAAATTAATATTGACTTGCATGAGCATACTTGGACCCTTCACTTTTATGGTGTTAAATTCCTTCAAGGAGTTAGGGTAGGTTACATTCTCACTAATAATCTTAGAAAGATAATTCCCTTAGCTTTCCATTTTACATTTGATGTCACCAAAAATATGGTTGAATATGAAGCTCTTATCCTAGGTATGAGAGCTGCTCTTGATTTAGACAAACAATATCTTCATGATTTGGGTAACTCTCAACTCATTTTCCATCAAGATAGTGGTTCCTATAAATTTAAAATTGAAAAACTTATTGTCTATCATCAAATTGAAATCACTCTTGCCAATAATTTTGTCTCTTTTATACTTGAGCCTATTCCTAGAGATCAAAATTCCATTGTTGATTCTCTTACCTTTTCAGATTCTCTTTTTCATCCATATCAAGTCCTTTCTAATCCTTATTTTATCATAAAAATAATTAAATATACATCATCTATCCACTCTCTTAATTCACTTATCTACCACATAAAGGTTATCACTATCTGACAATGCTCATGGTATCAAGATATCATCCAATTCTTAGAACATCAAAGTTATACTCCTGACTTGGATTCTAGTGAAAAGACACATCTTCACAAATAATCTTTTAAATAAGTATCTAGACATAACATCCTTTATTATCACAACACCAAAGGGACCTTGTTCAATCACGTCATTTAAGATGAGGTCCCTCCTCTACTTGAATAAGCACATGAGGTCATTTATGGTTATCACTGTAACAGACATGCTATAGCTCACAAATGCCTATGTATGGGTTACTATTTGTCTAATCTAGAAAAGGATACTATTAAATATGCTAAAAAATGTAATCCTTATCATCTCCATGATGATCTCATTCATTCACCTCTTATTTAACTTCAAACTATCAAATCTCTATGGACATTTTCCATGTGGGGATTTGATCTCATTGGTAAACTTCCTCATTCCCAAAATGGGCACGTCTTTATTATCACCACTAACAAGTACTTTACTAAGTGTGTTGAAGCGATGCCCCTTGTCAATTTCACTAGTCCTACCATATCTAAGTTCATTCTTAACTAAATTATTTGCCTTTTTGGTATTCCTCACACAATCATCTCAGACAATGGTGGTAGTTTTAAACATAACATGTTAAACAATTTTGTACCAAATTTAAAATTAATCACATGTTTTCTACTCCTTACCATCCACAATCCAATAGTTAATCTAAGGCCACTAAAAATATTCTCAATAAAATTCTTCAAAAGATAATTCATGAAACCTTCATGGGTTGGCATCTTCATCTTTATTCCATACTTTAGGCCTATCAGACTAGTATTCATATTACCACTGGGGCAACTCCATTTTCTCTAATCTATGGTTTTGAGTCAATTCTTACTATTGACTTTGAGATTCCTTCTCTTCACATATCTCTTCATGGAATCATTCCCAATGAATAATTACATGAGGCTTTCCTTCATGCCCTTGATCTATTTGATTAATGTCATCTCTTTGCCTTACAACGTAACCAATGATATAAGGATTATATTGATTGATAACATAAAAAACATGTTAAAATCCACACATTTAATGTTGGTGATCTTGTCCTTAAATTAAACTACACCCATGAAAATGAAGGTAAATATGACCAAAAATAGTGGGGCCCATATTTATTCAAATATAACCTTGGTCAAAGAACTTACCATCTTCAAATTATTAAAGGTCATGTTTTCAAGGAACCCACATATGTTCAATTCCTTAAAAATTAATTTTCCTAAACATCTCCTTCTTATCATGTTTTCTATTTATATCTTTCTAACATATTTTTCAGGTTACTTAAGCATGAGTATCCCCCTCTATAGTATTGCCTTCTTGTTCACAAACCTTTAGTCCTCCCTTTTGGTCTTTTGGTTTATTTATGTACCATAATCTTCATTATCTTATTTCTCATTCTCCTCTTGTTTACCAATTTTGATTGGGTGTCCCTTGAGTTTTTATTTTGTCAGTTTCTTTGTAATATCATGGATAAGACTTGGCATCCCTCATAAAACCACCATATTTTGCTTAATTTTCTACTTGAGAATGTTGTTTTTTCATCCTTTGGGTTTTTCTTTTATGAGGTGATTTTCAAAAAGGCTCCCTCACTTTACTTTTCTCTTGCTTATTATCACCCTCGTGGATCTCTCTTTTATGAGTTTCTTTGTAAGACCATTGATAGGACCCAACCCTCCTCATAAAATTACCATTCTTTTCATGTTTTTTATCCTTGTTCTTAAAACTTTAGCTTTTACTTCTTTGGTTATATGTAATTTGCATAACAATCTATGTTAGCATGTTTTCCTCCATTTCCCTCAGTCTTATGATAAGGAATCACACATTTGTTGTCATTATATCCCTATTTGCCCTTTATCACATGTTTTGTTATTTAAAGTAATTCAAATTGTTCTATGTGTCATTCCTCTTGATTTTCCCTTTCTTTCATTTCTACATTATATAAAACAAGGTCGAAGTCAAGATAACACTTTTATTTCACTTGGATTTACGAGACTCTTAAACCCGATGCTATTTGATGTCCTCTCTCTTAGAAACCTTGTTCCAAGTTTTCAAATGAATGTCATCTTTAGCACCCATGTTTATTTTTCAAAATTTGTATGGAGGAGGAATAAGAAAAATCCATCAAAAGAAAGTTAAAATCTAAATCATTTGAAAATAAAAGGAAATGATATATAAAAGGTAACATACAAAGCTCAAAATTTGAATTCACACCAAAATACATGATTACAAGCACATCTCCTATCTTCAATTGAATTTCAAACTCCATAGTCAGATTTACATAGATCTTAAGTCCTTTGGGGTGTAGTAGGCTAGTCAATTGGAATAGGGGAATTTAAAAAAAATTGTGGTGCTACCTAATTTCTCACACAAGTACCTAATCTTCATAGTAGACTGATGGCTCTGTAAGGGGTCATGAAGAATGGGTAATATGTCATGGGTAGGTAGGTCCATTTTAGTTACGTGCATATAGCCTTCATGAAATGATCTATATACTCCATTTGTTGACCCAAGACTTATGTAGCTAAGATAAGTTATTCAGAGTCCCTAAGGTCAACAGTATTCTTGTTTTGACAAACCAAATTTGGGTGTCTTGACTTTGATAAAGAGTTTCTCTACCTTGGTTTTTCTTTCATTGTCAACTCCACCCATTTCATTTTCCCCACTTGACAACCAAATTGTGATTCCAAATCTATTTTCCCTCTTATTCTAATTCCTTATTCTTCATCACTTAAAAACATGCTAGCACTACTTTGTTTTAGTGTTATCTATATTTAGATGCAAAAAAACATGTTTAAATAACTTTGGATCATATTCTCCACTTGGTTTTACATTTACTAGACTTAATTTACTTTGTTTTTACCATTTATCTTGATTTTATCTTTTTCTATTACAAACACCTAAGTTCATACCCTTTTTCCATTGTTAAGTTAGATGTGGTTTGTTACTGCTCACTCGATAATGTTGTTTTCCATTTTATGCATTCCCTTTTGCATTGTTGAGTGAGATGTGGATTGTTACTACTCACTCATAAATGTTGTTTTACCATTTTGTTTTTCTTTTTACCTTTGATTTGTCTTATTTATCATTCCTTTTTTTAAACATGTATCTTTGGTTTGAATTGGTGATTTTGCCTCTACTTACTTGAGGTTTACTTGTTTGAGTTTTTCATTATTTAGTATCCTTAGATTTTTGATTACTTAATTTACTCTTATTTGACTTGTTCATTTGGTCTAACATAACACCTATCACCCATCTTGGTAAATTCCCAGGTACGTCTCATCCATATAACACTAGTTATCTTGGCTTTTCTTGTGTTTGTTTGCTTTTTCTCCTTAATTTTTTTATTTTTGAGTTTGTCATAATTAGTCTTTATTCCCTACACAATCAAACCTAAAAACATAGCAGATAACCATCCCATGATAAAAGGTAAGTCAAGGCACACATTGTATATAATTTTTAGATTAGTTTCCCTTTCTATCATTTAATTTCAATTATTTTATGCTTTTTAAAATACTATAACATTTTTTAGAATCAAAATTTTGTGTGTCATTATGTTATTTATTGAAGCACCATCCCCTATTACACCTTAGTGACACATGAATACACATAATATTTTTAACTTTTATCAAATATTGATGCTTTACATCTTGAAATAACCTATCATGACTCAATCTCTCTAAGTGCATGCCTTAAGGGGTGCACCAAGAAAGGGGTGGGTGGACCTTTGATAATTCATAGGATTATTGTCCTTTATTTCCACATTATTACTAATCCAACTAGTTCTTAAAACCTTTTCCTAAACAAATTTCCTCCCTTACACATCTATCTAGTATTTTTCTCTTTTTATACTTATTTTCCTTGCTTCATACCCTTTTTACCTTCTTATCAAACTAGGTAAACTTGGTCGACCTAGTGTAGTCTAGGTTCACTTTATCTCTTTAGGTTTGTTAGCCTTCTTGTTTACCTAGCAAAAACTTTAGGCATTAGCCTAAAAATATAATAGGTCGATCGGGTCAACCTAGCATAGCTGACATGTTCAAATGATTTTTGGGTGAGATAATCCTATATATAAAAGTTCATTTTGATCATTTAATAATATGCAATCAAGAGTTATTATTCAAATGTGCTTCTTCACAATCTACTTTTCAACCATTCTACTTGAGGAGACTTAGCTTAGGTTTCTTATTTTGGAGAATCTAATCTTGTGGATAGGTCTTGGATGTTTTGTCCTAACAAAGTGATCCTTACGAACCACACAAACCTCTTGTAAATCCCCATTAGCCAAGGGATATATTTAATCATGATAGTTTCACATTCAGGTAAGTATATTCTAACTTTGTTCTCCTCTCTTTTAGTATATAAGTAGCATAAGTGTTGGCTCGAATAATATTACTCTTCATATTCTATGTATTGGGGTGTTAATCATACTTACTTTATTTTAAGTTCCCTATACATATTTTATTTCTTTGCATCTAACCCCTCACATTATGCCACAAGCTTTAGTATGCACTAGATTAGTTTACTTTTCTTGTTATTAGAATAGTTTACTTTTTTGTTTATTAAAATAAGTGAAATATCAAATTATATGACTCTTTTAGGGTTGTTGTGAGATTATGTTAGACTATAGGATTTGGAACCCTTCCTAACATGATATGTTTTGACAAGTGATCCACTAATTGGGTCTAGTGAATCCCCATATTAGTCATGCTTCTAATCAATAAGTGTATACACAATCGGAAGTGTAGGTGTGCTCTATCTTATAATATCTAAAATTAATTCATGTACATCATGAAATTATGATTGTATACACAATCCACCACATTAGAAGGAGGAAATATAGTCTTAATATAGATTGAATTGACTCAATGAATCTACCTTCTTAGTTTCTACATGGTTATGGCTTTGTACGTGATACCTAGACGCACACAATATGTATTATTAATATTAACATAGCTAAAAGTTGAATGTAGCACACAATTTAAGTATATAACTTGACATATTCTAAAAGGTATAAAAAATCCATTCAAATCAATTTAATATTATTCTAAATAATACTTAGCATCCAAAATCAAGTATTTATTCTAATAATTTAGTCAAAGAACTATTTAAAATTCCTTAAAAACTTGTACAAGGTCCCGAAACACCTAGAGATCAGATAAATACAATCATAATAGTATACTACAAGTAGGAATTGGGTCACAATAACATGAAATGGATAAACTTAGACAACATTCCTTGCAATATATGGGGAAAAAACCTTATTTAATCTTAAATTCCATGTATCAGTTATAAATCAAGCATATACAATCTAAAACCATAAGAGTGTGTAGTTGATTTTCATATAAACAACCAAAAATAGTAATACATAGCTAGGTAATTAGTCAAAGCCTCTATTTAACATATAAAATGTCTTCATAATAGGTAAAACACCTTTTACTTAAACCAAAATGTCCTTCTATAGTAGTTACACATTCTTGAATAATGGAAAAAAGTGAGTTTTGAGAGAATATGATTGGTTGAGAATTAATTATACTAAAAAGATGAGTAATAGAGAAAGAAATCAAGGAAGCCTGTGTTTTGATAGCAATATCAAGACAAAATAGATGACAAAAATAATAATGAGATTTGGTGTAGACCAAAAATATTAAATTAATAAATAATTATATATTATAATATTATATATCTAGGCATGTGACTATTCATTTCATATTCTAAGAAGACTCATTACCTTCCTACATAGGCCATCTATCAACCACTATGAGGCAAAATCTCTTATACAATTATTCCTAATATTAATATTATTCTTTAAAAAAATATTGCATTATCATACTTTATATTTTCCTTCATCATGAATTTATAGTGTAATTATGTCTAATGCATGCTTATAGTATGAACATGAAATATTTAATTTTTATTTATGTTAGTGCATTGTTTATGTGTTGATTAGCATTTAAAAATTTAATATTTTAAATGCTAATATATGTTTATGCAATGTTTTAGTGATGTACCATTGAAGCATAATGAATGTGTATGAGTTAAAAAACCACTTATTTCATCACAAACAAACACACCAATTAGGATGGAATCTTAGGACCAACCATATGGATATATCCATTATGAATTGTACTTATATCATAAATAAATGTATCCTAAAGATATTTATGTGGAATTAAACTCTTAGGAACTACCTTTATTGCATTTTCATTATATAATTTCCCAACAATGGTATCTCTAGATGTATTTCCTTATTTATTTGTCAATGGATAAGTTTTTCCTTGCTCAATTTTTTGATCTATAATTTGTTAAATTTTATTTGGTATCAATTCTTTAGTATTATGTTATGTTTTCTTACTCTTAAAAGGATTGATATATATATATATATATATATATATATATATATATATATATATATATATATATATATATATATATATATATATATATATATATATATACATATATATATATAGATATACATATATATATATATATACATATATATATTCATATATATATATATATATACATATATATATACATACATATATATATATACATGTATATATACATATATATATACATATATATATATATATACATATATATCTACATATATGTATATATACATATATATGTATATATATATATACATATATACATATATATATATATATACATATATACATATATATATATATATATATACATATATATATATATGTATATATAGATATATATGTATATATATATATATATATGTATATATATATATATATGTATATATATATATATATATATGTATATATATATATATCTGTATATATATATATATATATGTATATATATATATATATATGTATATATATATATATATATATGTATATATATATATATATATATATATATGTATATATATATATATATATATATATAATATGTAAGCCAACATCGTTTGACATAAAATGATATATTCATGCTATCCTTACCAAAATTTTCTTCCTTTTTAAAAAAAAATATGATTATCACAATATTGCATTTCTTCATGCAATAGTATGTTTTGCATATAATAATGTATCCACTATTTTATGCCCAAGAGTAATATATATAGTAACATCACATATTATATCGTAATGTGTAGTCGCAAGATGTAATTTTCACTCATCATATTCTCACTCCTTAAGAAACCAAAATGTGCATGCATTGCATTATGCATAATCATCCAAAACTATTAATATTCTCTATTTACCCTCTATAAGATTGAAAATGACCTTTGATTCCTTTTTAGGAATGTCTTGAGAATTACTAGTCTATGTAGGTTTTGAATTAAAAGGTGGTATTCTCCTAGTTGTACCTTCTATATAATCTTGAATAACCATTTTTAACTTTATAAAATTTTCCTTAGATACATTGGACCTAGTATAATGCATAGTAGGATTATATGGAAAGGAAAACCTTGTGGGAGTATTATTATATTTTCAAAATGTAATAATACCCATATCAACAATATATTTAATATTCTTTTGAAATGCATATTACAATTTTTATCTCTATGTGCATTGATACAATGATAATTACAAAATAATATTTTCCCCATTGTTTGAAGGTGATTTATGGCATGATGGTGATTATGAGCCAACTTGATTAATTTATTATGAAGAATTGTTCTAATAATAACATTTTTCCTATCCTCAAAATTTTAAAATTGGATTGGTTGTTTAATTTTTAAGGAGGATAACTCATTTGAGTTGATTTCATATTAACTATTTTCTTTGCATCTTCCATATTACTAATGATCTTACTTGGGTTTTCCCATTTATAAGGCTTTGTATTTTTAACAATTCCTTAATGTGTAAATTCCTTTTTATAGATTATTTTATTTCTATTAACATGATCTTGATTTTTATCTTATTCAAGTTATTTTTCTATTGATATAGTCTCAAAATAAAAAGATTTAAAATATTCACAAGAATGATAAATAAATCTCTCTTTAAGAGTTAATATGATGCCTCTACAAAAAAATGTGTTATTTTTCCAAATATTTAGGTTTATATATTAATTGATGCAAATAATATTTGAGTCACAATATGCAATAATTTACTAATGTTGAATTCCCTTGGTGAAAATAAAGAAAGAGTTCATATGTGACTCAACGTCCCTTAATTTTTATGTATTTTATTAATAAAAGCTATTCTAACTCAACATATGAGTGTAAATATAAACTAGAGATATGATGAAATTAATATGGAGATTTAGTAGTTAATCTCTTAGGGATTGTTAAATTATAAATATAATGTTCATATTTTATTTTCCCATATATGTTAAAAATAACTTAGGTGTAATAATGTATCGCTACTTCCATCAACTAATGAAATTATAGGCATTTTAAAGTCCCAAGGTAGTGATTAATTAACAATATTATGCATCATTGGATTTCCATGCATATTATTAGAATCAACCCAAGCATAATATGTTTTTATTTCTAAGAGAGACGATGTAAGGAACCTATAATATATATTAAGGCTATGATTTCTAAGGAAGGAATGTTATGATCTTCAAAAGGCTCATTAAATGGTAAAATATTATTATTAATGCTTTATGTTAAGGTTATTTACAACAGGTTGGGGAGATTCACACTTAGGTTATATAATACCCTCTATATTATATGGTGTAAAATATTCATCACAAATAATTTATCATTGTATTATTTAGAAACATTATCAAATTAAAATTATCATCAAATTTATTTTACATAGAAGAAGGAATAACTTCACATTACATTTTATTTTAATGATATTTTATCTAAGAAGATTAAAATCATCAAATCGGTTTTCAATACAAGTAGTGGCATCACATTCTAGTAGTAAAAATAAAATTGTTTTTATAAGCATCATTATGAGTCATATCATCATGAGACTTGGCATGTAAATAATATATCAATTTCCATAATTTATCTATATTATTAAATGGAATCTAAGTATGATAAAGAAGTTTATTAGTTAATTTAATGTTAGTTTATTCTTCTATTAGTGTAACACTAGTGGAAGAATGAAAAAAAAGTGGAAAATTGATTTCTTGGATTTTAATCCTATTGTATTTTTCTAATTATTCACTAAATTTGTATAAATATATATCACTATCATACTAATCTACCACATTATCATGATCATATCTAGCATATTAATTTCCCTCAATCACACAAATCTATTCTTTAACTACATAAATATTGTTATTAAGCACATAAGTAAGATCATATATAACCTTATTTTTCCAATAATTGGAATAAATATAAGGCACAACATGGGTATATGATAATTTATCCAAAAAATTATACATATAAGGGCATTGTAATGCAAAATATTATAGAAATTACTAAATCCTAGGTTGAAAAATAATACAACCACAAAGCCTACTCCAAGAATGAGAAAAATATGTAGTCTATGGTTTTAAGGATGGTAACCCTAGGGTAAATGACACATACAAAGTGGGAATCATAAATAACATTTGAAAATAATATCTAAATACAAACTTATTAAACACTAGGATTAAAAAGTGAAACCCTAAAGGAACCTAGGGTTTTTTGTGTTCAAGACAAAGAATGAAGTTACCAATATGTTTTATACTATTTTGGATCTAGTATTCTAAAAAAGGTAAAATAATTTGAATAATAATATTTTATAAGATATTATTAAACTACACAAACCTAAGTGTAACTATGATTAATTGCACTTTACTATTTTCTAAAATTATCCAAGATATTATGTACTTATCTTATTTAGGATTCTATTATATGTTTCAATTTTGTCACAATCACTAAATGTGCCTTTTAAGGGATCTATGTTGGATAATATTATAAAAAATATTCCTTCTATTTTTATATACACCTCTATTATTGATTAGAAATTATGGTAATTGGATATGACTATAGAATACTAGAACCATCGAACATGACTCTGCTAGTTTTTGATAGTTTGGATCATTACAAATGTACATGTAAGTGACTCCTACATATTTAGATACATTTGACAATATGAAAATACATATTTTTTACTCATATTTACTTCAAACCTTTTATTTCACTCTTTGATACCAATGTGACCTAGAAGACTAGGTTAGCATGTTAGGTTCGATGAACCTTAATGAATCTTTAGTGACTAGCTAAGATGTCCTACAATGTAAATACTCTAAAGAGGATAAAAACAACATGTATTACTACCACTATCATGCGTGTGTGAAAAATCATGTGAATTTAAGTCTAACTAAAAAATTTCTTAGGTCATCCTTTACTAATTCAAAAATATTGATCCTTTTATAAACTTTAGAGTTTGAATAATAGTAAGATAGTTCATTGTGTGTTATGTTTGTTCCTTTGTTAATCAGCGAGTGGTTATCCCTAAAATCATCCTCACATATTTTTTTTCATATAGGGTTATTATATTTTAATTTGGGAAATATTTTCTAACACAAGTCGACCGAAAAATATCTAAAGTTATGAAATAAATTTCCCAAAAGGGTGGCATGCCCCATAACAGTCCTCAAAATATAGTCTAGGACACTTTCAATAACTACAAACATGGTTGGTAATCATCCCTATCCAATATTATCAGAATTGTCATAAAACCCTATAAAATTAATATTAAAGAGAATAATACTAGATATCCCTATGAAAGATAAAAATATGTCAAAATATTATAATAAAATATTGCCCAATAAAATTAAATAAATAAAAGACACAAAAATAAGACAAATGTGCCAAAAAATGCCATACACACCATTAAGTGTGTGTGTGTGTGTCTATATATATATATATATATATATATATATATATATATGTATGTATGTATGTATGTATGTATGTATGTATATGTGTGTGTGTGTGTGTGTGTGTGTGTGTGTGTGTGTGTGTGTGTGTGTGTGTGTGTGTGTGTGTGTGTGTGTGTGTGTGTGTGTGTGTGTGTGTGTGTGTGTATACACACATCTATACATGTATATATATGTATGTATGTATATGTACATATATATGTATGTATATTTATATATATGTGTGTATATATATATATATATATATATATATATATATATATATATATATACACACACACACACACACATATATAAATATACATACATATATATGTACATATACATACATACATACATACATATATATATATATATATATCTGTGTGTGTGTATATTTATATATGTATATGTATATGTATATGTATGTGTGTGTGTGTGTGTGTATATATATATATATAAATATATGTATGTATGTATGTATGTATGTATGTATATGTACATATATATGTATGTATATTTATATATATGTATATATATATATATATATACATACATATATATGTACATATACATACATACATACATACATACATACATATATATATATATATATATATATGATCACATATATATAAATACACACACACACACACACACACACACACACACACACACACACACACACACACACCTACACACATATATATTATCTTTATATCACTTATGCACCATCACCTTCTTGTTATGCTTTTGTCTTCATTTTCTAGATTTATTGGTCAAAATGTGCATAATATAATAATATCCTCCTTAACCTTGACTAGCACTATAAAAAAATTAATGGATTTGGGTATTTTATAAGGCAATTTTGACAACTACATATCTTATATGCATAGAATCATACCTCCACATAATTTTTTGAGTGTGTAGAAGGAATAAATCAAGTGCAGCTTTTGAACCTCCTCTTCCCTAGAAGTGATAATGTAACTACTACACTCTGATACCCTATTTTGGCTTAAGGCAAGTGATAAAATACCAATATATAATTCTAATTTCACAATTATAAAGGATTTGATGATTTGACTTAGGATTGAACTTTGATGTTAGATTGTATGTGTGATACTTTCATTTCTATCTATTCTCTTTTTCTCATCCTCTTAAATAATTTGACAAGACCTTATATACATAGACCAACCTAGGATAACTTATGTACATTAACAAAATATATAGATGTAGAAATAAAAATTTAAATGTACATTATCAATGGAAAGGTGAAAATATCCCCATAGTTCTAAAATGGAAAAAATTATGGGTTTATCCTACACATACTCATATAATACACATGTTTTTCTTGCACAAGTCTCAACTCTATTTTTGACTTAGTATTAATTAGTAGGTAAGTAGTAATCCATATTAACAAACACCATCTTGATAAGTGTTTAGGTGGTTTATAGGTTCAATAGACCAATTATATACATATGTGTGGTTAGGATTATCCTACAACAATGATAAATTTTCAAATCTTACAAATAAGATAAATTAGAGATAAGACACTACAAATAAGGCTCTTTTTCCAAATTTAGGTTTCTATAATCTTATCTTTTATTTATTTTTTACTCCAAAATATATGGGGTGAATCATATGACCCCTTGTTTGAGCTATTAATACTCATATTTATAACCTAATTGCATCGATGTCGATATGAAACATGAATTTTAAATTTTTAGGGATTAATATTGGTGATTTTAAAATCATATTCTTTAATAAATCAGAAGCATTTTAGCATTTTTACATCAAATCCATACCTTGAGTGTTCCTATTCTTTAGGATTTCCTCTATTCATTCACTTATTTTTCATAGTTCCTAATGAACCTATGGTGATATATTACGAATTCCAATAAGGTACTGACATCCTTTTGTACCTTTTTGGTGGTTATTTTATGAATATTTTGGTTTATAAAGGATCCCCCACTAAGACATCTACACATATGATATGACCCATCAATTATCCAAATTATGTCCACAAGAACACATTTATTAAAATTTAGTGATATTCATAGATTATTGCATATTTTGAACATAAACCTTGACATTTGTACATGATCTTTAAGTTATCCATAATTTGTCTAATCATATAGGTAAACCTCTAATAACGCATGAATTAACTACCTAAAAGAACTCATCATTATGAAACTAAAATAGTCGATACATTATTCAAGATAAATGACATCATTGTAAACATGAATGATCCAAATTTCATTTTAAAAAATCATTTTTATAGTCTTCTGGTGAAATTTTAAGTTGATGATACCTTTAAAATCCATTTATGAATAATAAGACTTCTCTTTCTACCATTTTTTATCAAATTTATTTAGTAAATAGTGTTGGGAATGGGTCATATACACATGTTTAGCTCAATTATTTATAATACACACAAATATTTATCTCTCATCTTTTATTATTTAGTACTACCATTGGTTTCATCTAATATGAGTGTTTTGCACTTGTGATAATGCCTCCTACTAACATTTTGTCCAATTACTTCTTGATCATTACCTTTATATTTGGGTTTAATCTCTAGGGTATTTTGTTTAGTGGATTAACATATTATTTTATTTTTAATTATATTTTAACCACTTACTATTTAAATCCCTTCAACTTGGGATTTGGGTAACGCTCATAATCTCTTAGTAACTCTACCATTTTATCAACTTGTTCTTCCTCCCAATAATTTATTATTATTTCTATTTTGGGATCTCCCACTATGGATATGTTTTATTCTTGTGTTTTCAATGTTTGATATAAATATTTTATTTTATCCTTGTCTACTATAATTATTTATCTCTCTCTCATTTCTCAAACTCTATTTGTAATTTTTTGGCTATGTTTTCTTATTATTGAGAATATTCCTCTTTATTATTGATATTTATTAAATGCAATAGTATTTACATTTCAGTTTTTTTCTCTTTAAACATTTTATCCATTATTTTAGTGGTTATATTTCTACATATTTTTCTCTATTTAAGTCATTGATTATCTCCCAATCATTAATATTTCCCATTATTATTGTTTCTTATTGGTTATATTATCTTTTTCAATAACTTACCATCTCAAATAATTAATGAAGAGAATATGATCAATGGATTTTATTCTTATTTATTTTTAATGGAATAATATTACCATTTGATCTAAATATTCATCCATATTTCTTATCCTTTTATAATTTGGCAGATTTGAATGGGAGTCTACTATTTCAATCCTATAAAATCCTATAGTTTAACTTTGTAGTTTTTATACAATTATTTGGGTTCATCCTAGTGATAATATGTATAATTTTATCATGAAAAATAATTTCTACACACTTGTATATAATTATCCATAAAGACATGCTTCATTATAATAATTTAAATTTGATTCTAGTTCCTCAATTTTTGGGTCTATATCACCATCTTTGTTGGGATAAAATTAATAATTAATATGTTATAAGTACAATAACTAAGATGGGGGGTAAATTAGTGAACCAAAATATTTCAATTTCAATTACATTCCTTTAAACTATTAACTATTCAACATATATCAACTTGATCAAACAACATTAACAAGAGAGCTCATTCATTCAATCCATATATAAGATCAACACATAACACATAGTTCATGTGAGAAAACTTCATGGGGAATAAAACCCACTCTCAATCCTACAACACAAATGGACTACTGTTCAATAAAAAATTATAATCAAGAGACTGATCAACTCCTTTAAACCAACAAACCTTGATCATATCCTCTTAGCCAAATGTATTTAGTGAAACACATGTTTCATAAGGAGCAACTGCCCCTAAGGAAGACCAAGTACTTTAGACCCTTCTTTAAACACCTCCACCTTAAAAATGATGTCTTCAACACTTGATGATGGATATCTATTTTATAACCCCTGTAAAAACTCTCTATCTATCTCAAATAGGACTCTCACATAGGCATGCCACAACCTCTATCCTTATTTACTCATACTATCCTCATATTCACACTCATACCTCTTCACATATCCTCAAATTACAAGACCACTATTTTGATAATAGGAACATGGCCTACAGGTCATATACATAATCAATAAACTATTATGATAATTAACTCAACCAACAAGCCTACTACCTATCCTTAATTCCACAAACCACACACATAAGCCTCTCATAAATATCTCCCAAGTCTCTCACTTCCAAGTATATAAACCATCATCTTTAGTTCCATTATTTATAGATAAATCCTTAATTATCAAGTCCAAAATAATCCTTGTCAAATACAATACATGCCTTTACCCTTAAGGCATCTAAGGCATCTCACACAGGTCACACTTAAGCATAATCCACTTTCAAATAGTCCTTAGTCCCTTTTAGGTCCTATAGAGACCCATTCCAATCTTTGACACTTTCTTGAGAAAACTAAGAAGCAAGAACACTTTCCAAAATCATGGACCCATTCTTCATGACCCTTTTGACATCCTAAAATGATCACTATCACTAAAACACTCTTTTACTAAAGACTAATTATCTCAAACACTTATTTATACACACATTCACCTTCTAAGCATTTGTCCATACTACATACAATAGGTCAAACCTTAAAAATGCAAATAGATCATCCTTATGGTGTCTACAACATATTTTAATAGATAATTCATCATGAGATTTTGAAACAACATTAGAACAAGCTCAATTACACTTCTTGTGTCACTTATAGAATAAGCACAAACACAAAGTCAAATTTTAAGCTCAATATATTTTTCTATACACACTTTCAAATATTATCATTCCACATTTCTAGATGCACCTTGGATTCCTCTAAAAGTTTTATTTTTATATCATGAGTAAATTTTGCCTAGATCAAAAGTTATGGCATAAAAAATAGACACTGGTCTTTTCCTTTACAAAATTCAAATGAAAATGGTCATAGTTAAAAAACACCATGATCACATCTTGTGTCCTCACTACTCAGATTAAACACACATCATTGATATTGATTGATCTTTAACACATAGGAACCAATGCTGAAATGTTAAACCTCAATCACTTTGATCTCATCTCATGCAATCTTGCATTGTTACATTGTTGAATCATCATCCACCATAAATCTCTTGTACATAGCTTGGTCTTTAATAATACTAAATATTTGGCACTTTGACCTCTTGACTTTAATATGCACCATTAACCTCTATCTATATGATAGCCCACTTACCATTGATCCTTGAAAGAAGATTGATCTTTATCTCTAATCAAAATTAAACATCATGCACTTTTCATCATATCATTGCTTCTTTACATCTTATATTAATGTTCTCCATCGATCTTGATCAAAATTTAACTAGTGAAGAAAAGCCTAAGTATAGGAACCTTGCTTATCTACCTGAGAAGCCATTTTTAAACCTTAATTACTTCTTTTGCACTCTGACATATGATCTAAAATCTAGACCATATGATCTCCTCACATAGGAGAATCAAAAAATTTAACAATATTCTCTTAGAACCCTCACACATGAGATATATAACAATTAAAATTCCTTCTCAAAATCTTCTATCACAGAGCCAACTATGTCAAAACCTGCCTAGAAGGTCAACTTTGTACATGATCCATTACATGACCTAAAATTTAGCAAAAATAAACTAGGATTAAGATTTACCAAACCCATATAATCATCTTGTTATGAAACATCTACATGTTTGATACATTCCATCATCAAAGTGCTTACTCGACTCTTCTTGCCACTTTGTAAATTTGGGTATGGGAAAACAATGTCAAAATACCTAGGATCCCAACTTTGCGCCCACATATCTTTGAATGAAATTAGGTGTATGACCTAAGATTTAGAACATAAAAACTAGGTAAAATTTTTATCACAACCATATGACCTACTCCTCTAGACTCATCCACATGTGCCAATGGTGACATCAACAAACTACCTTCTCAGATTATTTACCACTAGACCCGAATTGTCTAGATGAAAACTATGGAAAAGTAGATGAATTATACTTATACACATAAGTAATAAAATAATATAAAACATATTAGGGACATTTTTCACATCTTAAAAAAACCATACTCATCCCGCAAGATCTCTAACCATGCCAAAATTGAAGATCAACCAAGCCAACTTCAAACACACTAGGCTAAGGACTTTGCACACTTTGTCATTGTAATTTAGGCTATAAAAGCACTTCATCCACTCATAATTACACCTCCATTACATGACCATGAAATATCTAAAAACACTCCAATAATATCCCCCTTTATCATTGATGTCAACAAACATCATTCAGCTCACCTTTTCTCTCTTCATGAACTCTCATAATAGGAACTTTCTCCCCCTTTGATACAATGACAACGTGGGCACCAACTAATATTGAGGAAACAAAAATACCATTAATATAAAATTAACATATTATAGATATGATACAAACTCCACCTTACCTTGAGCCAACCTCTTCTTGCCTTAACAACTTCTTCTTACTCCATGCCAACACTCTTCTTCAACCAAGCATAACAATCAATGAAGAAAGAACACACAAAACACTAAAATATGAAGGAACTTACCAAGAGACATATAATAGGGACTACCCATAATATTTATGAGAAATTTAACCTTATGAGCATACTTAGATCTCCATACACCATGAAGAACCACCTCATAAACTTAATAGCCTTCTCTCTCAAACCACATCAAGGACCACTAATAGAATTTTATGCCACTCACCAAATATAAAACATGCTCTAAATTGTTTTTATAAATCAGCTTTAAATACTCATGCCTTTGCCTTTTGGAGAAACTAAAAAAAAAAAAACATATTCAAGACTAGGACTGTCTAGACTCCTTGTAACCCTACTTAGAACTTGCAGAGTCCACAACTTTTTGTAGACATAACTTGAAGACCTAAAACTTCATATCTAGAGCACTCTCATATGCCCCCTAAAGCACAATAATTTGAAACAACTAGTTCATCATATGCAATATAATTACTTCACAAACCAACTACCCGATTAGGATTCCAACTTGACAAAAACATAAATAACTTGATAACCACAAACCTTAAAATCTTTATGAAGCTTGATTTGACAACCCATTTGGCCCATTCAACATATTAAGAGGCCTTAGACCTAAAATAATAATATACAACACTTTTTTAGTAGAGCCTAAAACCCTAGAATCTCAAAACAAATAAGGTCAATATAGAAACTTCCAGTCAACATCCATCTCTGAAACTTCTTGTACACTTGGAGACAACCATTACACATTTATGGACCAATATTTGAGCTTTCACACCATCAGTAACCTTTAATTCCTATAACCCATTTTAGGATCTTCAAGATCTTAAGCACAAACAAGGAAACCCAAGAGCTAAAAAAAATCTCCAAATTGATTTCAACATATCTTCAAATCACCAAACCACTTGGAGCATGCTAGAATAATGGCAATAGACATTTATATACAAAAAGATCATCTTGATAAATCAAAAATATTCCTTTGTCATCTGGGAACCTTTAATCTGACCTTGTAGACTTCTCCATATATATATATATATATATATATATATATATATATATATATATATCAACATCATGAAATCACATCAACATATTTTCCACTTGGATATACCTATTCCAACTAACAACATTCAACTCTAGTCTTCTAGGACCATCTCAAGAAAAACATAGCAACACTTGCTTCTACACTAAAAGGATTCTTTTAAGAAACATAGATAGAGACATCTTTTGCACCATAATCCTCTAAAATAAAATGAATCTAGGAGTGGCCCACATCTCCTTAGTAACCAATGGAATCCTCTTCTAACTATAAGACTTATTGCTCTTGTTCATCTTTTCTTTTGTATTTTCATTTGAAGAATCTATCTTGTAGCTTTGAATATCATCACTAGGTACTATCAATTGATGTTCTTTTCATGAATTTTTCCCAACAACAACATGATGTTCACTTGGATACATACAAATCTCAATACTAGCCTTAACCAGTACCTTGGTCTTTTCCTTGAGCTTGGTATATTCATTCAAAACATGAGCAATCAATGAGATCTCTTAGCAATCTTCACTTTCTATAGAATTTTCCACCCTATCAAATAGATTACTTGGACTTGTAGTTTCATTATGACTCACACTTATCACCTTTAGTCTCCATGAGTTAACTTTCCTTTTTCCTTACACTCTAGGATCTTGATTGAATCTATTCTAACTTAATGACCTTTTCTTGTAGAATCTAACAATGTGACATCTTTATTCATAGTTGAATCACACCATACCTTTTGAAAAATTCTCATTCTATCTTATCATATTTGGATAAAATATTACAATATGTCCTAGTTCATAGCAACTATTGCACTCAATATCTCTTGAAGTAAACATAACTTTCCTTACCTTAAATGGAAAATGTTTTGTAAAGTGTCCTATATCATGAAATTTGAATCACTCAACCTTTCTCACACCTTTTGACTAATTAGCCCCATCATAGTTCCATGAAAATTAATGTTTAATAGGTCTTCTACATTTTCTAGCTCTATGCCCAAACTGATTACAAGTATAGCAGTAACCATTGAAATTTGCATACCTCTTGGAATTTGGTTGTCTTATCTATTTTGTATTCATTATACTAACACCTTAATTCATTATCTAATGATTTTTCTTCAAATGCTAATCCACCTTTTTCACATTAGTATTCATCTTTTTTTTAGTTTTAGTCTATAGTTCTTATTTATATCGAAGACTAATCTTATCACTTGCATGCTTTTGATCATTTAGAATGTTATCTAGATCACTTGAGCTCTTTTCAAATCTCACAAATGGCATTACCTTACTATATACCTTCTCTAACTCATATTTCAATGACTCATTTTTAATCAAATACCTTTCACATTCATCTTCTTTAGTTTTTAGGCTTGTAGATAGGATTTCTAATTGACAACTGAGATGATTGATCATATCTTCATGATCCTTGGCATCTTCATCCATTATTTCCTCAAACACACTAAATTAATCCTAAAACTCCTTAAGTTTTTATTTCATCTTCTTATTTATCTTCTTCTCAATCTTTAGGTCTTCATGAGAATTAGTCAATGTAGTCTTATAGTCCACCTCGTCTTCATCTTCATCACCATCTAAATCACTCCAAGTAGACCCCTTTTTATGTGAAAAAATACCTTCCTCATCTATGAATAGATCTTAATCTTCAATAGTACCATAATATTCATGATCATACTCTGATTTACTAACTTTACTCTCATCTGATGAGTTTCAATCTTCTTTGGTGTAGATACTCTTCTTGTCCTTGAAGTACTTGTTATCAAAACTTTTGAATCCTTTTTTGATTTTATCAACCCTAAATGTTATCTTTCCATCATCATGACTTAATCATGCTATTAATCATTATCTTTCTTATAATTATGAGGGCACTTATTATGAAAATGTCCTATCTCACCATAATTAAATAATTTGAGGTGTAGTTTACCTTTATACTTGCCTAAACATATTCTCAGTTTCCTTGAAATCAAATTAATTAGTTCATCCTCATATATATATAGAATGTCATCCTCCTTGAATTTATTACCTTATAACTTATTTGTCTTAATTTTAGTATTGAAATTTGCTTCCTTCTTTGGCGGTATATCATTATTCTTTCTCATCTCATAAACAATAAGGGTGACATGAAATTGATCCATATTCAATTGGGTAAGAACATGACTTTGTTCTATAGTAGTTACTTTCAAATTAAACTTGAGGGATAGAGAAATTAATAACTTTTGAACAATATTAGCCTCTTTAAAATTCTCTCTAAGACCTCTAATGATGTTCACAATCTCATCAACTCTTTGTAAAAAAGGACGCCATATTATCATCTTGAGACTTTAGAATTGCCTTCTGTGAGTCTACAAATTAGCAAGCTTGACATTTGAATCTCATTCATAAATGATCTACATTTTGTCCCATATCACTTTATAAATTTTACAATGGATGACCTTAGTGTATTTAGTCTATGAAAGACCATAGGTGATAGCATTCATTTCCTTGGAATTATTCTCAAATAGCTTCTTGTCTACAGTACCATATAGAGGAAGAGTAAAAACAACATATCCATCTATAAAAGATTAAAAAGCATTAAACCCTAGGGAGATAATATATGTCCTTATCCTATCACTCTAATATGCATAATTATATCCATTAAACATTAGTGTTTGATTAGTATAGAAACCTCCTTGATGAATACCCATATTGTACGTTGGATCACCTTTAAGTTATCAAGCCTTTCCCAAAGGACCTAATCTAATACCAATTGATAGAGTTATAATCCCTAAGAATGGGGGTGAATCAGTGAGCCTAGATATTTCAATTTCAATTTCATCCATTTAAACTATTAACCAATCAAAATATATCAACTTGATCAAACAAAATTAACAAGAGAGCTCCTTCAATCAATGCATATAAAAGAATAAATACATAACACATAGTTCTTATGGGAAACCATCTTGGGGAATAAATCTCACTCCTAAGGTTGTAACATAAATGGACTACTATCTTATAGGAAATACAAATAAGAAATTGATCAAATCATTTAGACCAACAAACATTGACTATATCATCCTAACCAAAAGTATTTAGTGAGACACATGTTTCACAAGGAGTAACTACCCCTAATGAAGACCAAGTACTTTAGACCCTCCTTTGAACACCTCCACCTTAGAAATGATGTCTTCAACACTTGATGATGGATATATATTTTATAACCCTTGCACAAACTCTCTCTCTATCTCAAATAGGCCTCTCACATAGGCATGCCACAATCTCTGTCCTTATTTACTCAAAATTTCTTCATATGCATGCTCAGACCTCTTTACATATCCTAAAATTTCAAGAGCACCATTCTAATAATAGGAACATAACCTACAATTCATACACATAGTCAAAAAACTATTATCCTCATTAACTCAACCAATAAGCACACTACCTATCCTTCAATATACAAACCATATACATAATCCTCTCACAAATCTCTCCCAAGTTTCTCACTTCCAAGTCTAGAAACAATCATCTTTGGCTCCACTATTTATAGAGAAATAATGAATTGTCAATTCCATAATAATCCTTGTTGGCCACAATACATGCCTTCACCCTTAAGGCATCTCACATGGGTCACACTTTAGCACAATCCACTTTCAAATAGGCCTAAGTCACTTTCAGGTACTATGGAGACCCATTCAGCTCTTTGACACTTCTCTAAGAAAACTAAGAACATAAGAAAATTTTCCAAAATCATGGACCCATTTTTCATGACCCTTTTAACATCCTTAAATGATCATAGTTACTAAAACACTCTTCTTTTAAAGCCCAATTAGCTCAAACACTTCTTTGTACACACACTCACCTTATAAAACCTTTTTCATACTACATATAATTGTTCAAACCTTCAAAACTCACATAGATCATCCTTATGGAGTCTAAAATATTTTTCAATAGCTAATTTATCTTGAGATTTCAAACCAACATTAGAATGAGCTCAATTACTCTTCTCAAGTCACTTGTAGAACAAACATGAACACAATAAACTTTCAAGCTCAATATATTTGTCTATACAGATATAAAAATCTTCAAATCCATATTTATAGATGCACCTTGGAGTCCTCTACATGTTTTCTTTTTACACCACGAAAAAATTCTACCTAGATCAAAAGTTATGGCACAAAAACTAGACACTAGTCTTTTTCTTTGTAAAATTCAAATATTAAAATAAAAATGGTCATAGTTAAACCTCAAACACCATGCTCACATCACATGTCTTCACTACTCAGATAAAACATGCATCTTTGATCTTGATTGATATTTAACACATAAGCACCAATGCTCAAATATGAAACCTCAGTCACTTCGATCTCATCTTTTGTAATCTTGCAATGTTGACACATTATGCACCATTTATCTCCTATATATAGATTAGTATTTAACAATGATAAATAGTTTTCACATTGACCTCTTGAATTCAATACTCACCATTGATCTCTATCTATATGATCTCCCACTCACCATTGATCCTTGAAAGAAGTTTGATCTTTATCTCTATTCATCATTAAATATCATGTGCTTATCATCATTTCATTTATTATTGACATCTTATAGTAACACTCTCCATTGATCTTGCTCAAAATTTAACTAGTGTAGAAATGGATAAGTATGGGAACCTTGCTTATCTACTTGAGAAGCCATTTTTGAACCTTAATAACTTCTTTTGTGCTCAGATGCATGACCTAAAATTTGGACCATATGATCTCCTCACATAGGATAATATAACCATATAACGATATGATCCTAGAACCCTCACACATGTGAGATATATCACCACTAAAATTTCTTCTCAAAATATTCTATCACATAGCCAACTATGTCAAAACCTGCCTAGTAGGTCAACTTTGCAATGCATGTCTTTTGACACACACCATCACATGACCTAAAATTTAACACAAATAAACTAGGATCAGAACTTAACAAACTCATATCATCATATTTTTATGAAAGATCCACACATGTGAGAAATTCAACCATAAAAATGCTTACTTGGCTCTTCTTACCACTTTGCAAATTTGGCTAAGTATGGGAAAACAATGTCAAAATACCTAGGATCCCAAATTTGCACCCACATATCTTTGAATGCACTTAAGTGTATGACCTAATATTTAGAACATAAAAACTAGGTACAAATTTTATCACAACCATATGACCAACTCCCCCTGACTCATCCACATGTCGTAATGGTGACATTAACAAATTGCCTTCTCAGATTTCTTGCCACTAGACCCAAATTGTCTAGATGAAAATTATGGACAACTAGATGAATTCCACTTCTACACACAAGTAATAAAAGAATATAAAACATTTTATGGATCTTTTTCAAATATTTAAAACACTATACTCATCCTTAAACATCTCTAACCATGCCAAAACTGAATATCAAGTAAGCCAGCTTTAAGCACATTAGGACAAGCACATTGGACACTTTGTCATTGCTACTTAGGATATCAAACCACTTCATCCACTCAGAAAAACATCTCCATGACATCACCATTACATCATTGACAACTCTCCAACATAATATTTTCAAAATGGTAACATCATAAACTCTATGAAAATAATCATTCTCACTATCCTTTTTTTCAAGCCACACCTCCTTGATGCATTCTAATTTCATGATCATTTCCAAAGTGAAGTGTGTTATCAGCCTATTACTTTCAAAGATAATTTATTCATCCTCAAATTTAAATATCCCATTATAATATAAAAACAATTCTAAATTAAACATGACTAAATATCCTATTTATTCATCATATGTATCTATTATATCAAAATTTACTTCCCTTTTTAGACACCATAAAATTTACCTTTATCCCTTTAAGTCCTCCCTCATGTTATCTAGGTTTTCCATCTATCATAGATATGTCATAAGTGGTAACATGTAAATACATTAGATTTAAAAAAGATTATAAGAAACACATTGATGTTTATGCCTAGATCTAATAATCCATTTTATAAATTCTTACAATTAACCTTTAAATATATCAAGATGTATGTTTCTTTTCCATTTCCAACTAGTCCTAAGCAAATTTTTATTTATTTTAATATTTTCCTTCTCTATCCATTAGACTATTATTTAAGTTCTTATTTATTCAAGAATTTTCCAATTTGGGTCAGTTTTTATTATAGGCCTCCTTTAATTTTCATTTATATTATTCTATGTTCTAGTGCCTCTATATTTTAGTTATCAAAGTATTGCATTTTTTCCTTACCTTTTTTACTTTTATTATATATATATATATATATATATATATATATATATATTTCTTAATTTTTTATATAATTATATCATGTTTATCAGTGTTGGGATGATCATTATCATTATCATATTCTGAATCTTCTTCCTCTAGATCAATGTACTTCTAGTTTCCTATTATAGCATTAGTTCCAATTTTAATTGTCATCTCCACTCACATGTTTAATTATTAAATCCTTATTGTAATATTTTTCTAGTTTGAAATTTATTTACACTCATTTAGTGTTGTTTTCCACTCCTTAATCTCTCTCACATTGACTCTTCTTTTCTTGAACATTATGACTTAAGAAAGTGCAAGAATTGGGGGGTGGACCTTTTCTACCTTAATGAAATTAACATTAAAGAACATATGGGATTTGAAAATGTTGTCATGCTAATTTCAAAACCTATATTTTTCACAAATTATAGTAACATTCACGATGTATGTAACTTAAAACAAAGAAATGTCAATCCCCTCATTATTTCTTCTCATGGAAAAAACCACATTTTTCCTCTATGCAAAAAATAGTAATGGTCTTCCAAATTATTATTGTTGTTTTTAATATTATTAATATTAATTGTGATTAAAATTATTGATAATGCCATGTAGGATAAGAGGTAATAACCTTTCACTTTTTATAATTTGAATCAAATTTCATAACTTATTTGTTGATTTTTTACATTTTCTTTAAGCCCTCAATTATTTTATTTCTACAGATCATCAAACCACTCCACCTAATATATTATAAAAATAAAATTTGTTTAGTTTAGACGTAGATAAAAATACAACAATCCCTCCTAACCCTCCTAAAATTCCATAATAAACCCTATTAATTCAAGAGGATTACAAATTGTTAAATTTATTATAATTTAGAAGGAATGCCATTTGACCAACCATACCTTAACTCTTTGGAAAACACATTTTAATCATTGGTAGGTGACTTTGACTAAGTGGCAATTCAAATTAATAGTGGGAATTGTATAGGGATACATGTAGGTCTTATTATTTAATAAATTATTATTTTTTTGATGTGATATGTAATAAAATAATAAAATATGAAAAATGAAAATGTATCACTGATCTAATAATCAATGAAAAACTTCAATTATCATGCACATGGTTCCCAACCCAGTAGTGCCACCATGATGTAGTAAAAAAAATTAAAATTGATGGTGATGATATTTAATCACACACCTTGGAACAACCTTGATATTCCTTCATATTTTTTAAGAAAACTCTAATTTGATTTTATCCTCAATGAGATAAATAATTATTGTGATCATTTAGAGTTTCAAGGCCAAGGAAAAGTATCTAGACATGATATAGAGGTTATAAGTCATACACCTAATCAGCCTTCAAGTATCCCTATCTAAAATCAAACTTGACTTATGATAATTCCTTATAAAATTAATGAGACTTTGGATATTTTCACTTAACATGAAATTAATATGATTAATGACATTTATACTCAACCCATGACAAATATTTCCCTTATTGATGATGGTGAGGATGCACATAGTGATGCCCTAGCTAGGTCTCATGTCAAATTACACTATTAGAGGAACTATGAGGAAATATACAATGGACCTTTATAATAGGATTAAAATTTGATGTAACATGATTATTTTATTATTTAAACTAGGCTTGATGACATGGTTATGAGTGATGAGTTGCTATGACATAAATTTAGTTTGAACACCTTTACCACATCTTTCCATGTATCTTTTATATTTGACATGTTGTAAATAGTTTATATGGACATATTAAATTACAAATTTATATTTTTAATGTTATAATTACTTCACATACAAATTTTAATAATAATTTATATTTATCATTTTATGTTACGAAAATAGATAGTCCCGTCTATTTCCCATGTAGATCTTGGATTGCCCACTAACAAATATAATGATACTATTCACCCTATGTATACATATACATATGTATTTTTGAATGTATTAAATTTTAAATTTTATTATTAATCTTATGTATCATACATGTGTATGTATATTCTCAAATATCAATGATTTTTATTTATTTATTTAATGACTATAGTAGAGACTCATCCCTCGACACATGAAGGAGAAAACTTAGGTGTTATTACTATGATTTTATCTAGAAAAAAAATCATAGAAGTACGAGAAATTATAATTTTCAAATATAAATATGGATTTTTTAAATAATTTTCCTAAATACTTGGGTAATTTTTATTGAGGTGAATCTCTTGTCTACATGTTGGTAGAATATTTTTTCACAATGTACAAAATGGGAAAATAATTTCAATAGTGAAAGGGATAAAATTCCCTCCTCTATCATGAGGGTTGGTTCATTTTATTTATTGAAAGAGAAAAATCAAAAAGGGAACATATTTACAATATTCACACTAAAATTTATTCTTTTATGTTTTTATAAAGGAAATTTTAAGATAAATGAGAGAAAGGATATGATAAATAAAATAAAGGATATGGACATGAAAAATAATATTGAACACATGCACATACAAATAAATTTACATTTATTTTTACGTGTATGTAAATATCAGATAAGAGAACTGAAAGTTAGACATTGTTCATTTAGGAATTTTAAAAGATAAGGATGAAAATGCATTATACAATATAGTAATACATGTAAGACATAACAAGACATAAATTTCCTACAAAATATCTGTGTATTACCTTGAAAAATAAAAATAAAAAAATCCTTCCAAACACTCTCCCAAAAAAAATTAATGTAATGTCAAAATTCTTTTAGAAGTTAAATTCACTCCTATATATATATATATATATATATATATATATATATATATATATATATATATATATATATATATATATATATATATATATATATATATATATATATATATATATATATATATATATATTAAAATAGGAGTAAATACTTTATAAATAATTTTTTGAGATATATTTTCTACTTCTACATTTTCCTGTGTCATTTTTTTCAAATTAAAAGTGAATAATACACTTTAAGTTAAAATAGAATACAAATAGTGTAATGGAGAAATAGAAGAGAGATAAAATGAATATTTTAGCCAAAGAGAGAAGGCTATATAGGTTAAGAATCCTTTTGACCAGTTTTTGTATAAGTGTCTTGATCTTCAATTTGGACTAAATTCAATTTATAAACTCTCAATTTTTGTACTAATGGAATAGTTCATTCTTATTTTGGAATGGTAGTATGATCCAAACTGACTATCCAAATTTTAATTGTCCTTATTGGAACATCAATTATTTTGAATAATTTGGATATAATTTTGTTGAACTCAATGAGGAATAATTGATGTCATTCAAATTATCCATAGGTTATATTTAGAAGGTGTTTACTCTGGACAAATCTTATTTTATATTTTTTTTAATTATTCTTTTAACTCTACCAATGTATATGGATTAGTCTCATATTATTTTAGTAAGTTACAAAGAATGTCATAACTTTTTTAGTATATATATGATTTCAAATCATCATAATTTCTATTTTATATACATTAGTCTACTAGTACATCCTCTAAAGTATTAATTTTCCATTCCACATGACACCATAAATAGGAATTATTTTCTTAAACTTGCTAAAGATTCACTCAGATTATAACACTTTATTTTTTTATTAAGGCCATGTCTTACAGGTCTATAATTAGACCTTTCCATGTCCTATTTTATTTCTCCATCATATTTATTTTAGAAGCCACTTTCTCAATTTGAATCATCAAAAGTTCATAATAATTCATACTTTCATCAAGAAATTTTAGGCCATTGATGGGAAATTTTTTTACCCATCTCTATCACTTTTCCATGGTTGTTATATTTTCAATGTCTTCTTTATCAATATATTCAATTGGGTTTGAATATATGATTGATGTTAAGGAAGTATCACTCATAACTAAAAATGGTTTTATGTATGTGGATATTATGTACTTATTTTTATAACTATTCTTGAGCCAATTTTCCTTCTTCAATCCTCTTGGTAAACCACATGAAGACTCCTGGAAATTATAAATATCATTTTCATGATTTGACTCCCCAAGTGGAATTATAATCAATATACAATAAATTAAAGTAATGTATTCCTTATTTTTTTGAATAAGGGTTATGAAATTTCTATAATATCTACCCCAAAAATGATTTGATACAAGCCTTAAGGATATCTTAGATTTATTTAATAGATAGCTTTGCAAGAGGTTAACAACTACATCAAAATAAAGTGTTATAGGCTTAGAATATTTTTTCTTATACTTTACCAAGTATTTCACCCATGTCAATGATGTGATTCTTAAAGGAGTAACCATATAATTATTTGGGTTGGTGTAAAGGTTAACAAAATGAATAATTTATTTTTTTTGGGCAAGAGAATATCTTGGATCAAGGGATTGCTTTGGAGGTGAATAAATAGGTGGATATGAAGGTGTTACATAAGTTGAGGATGGAACATGAAATGATTATGGAACATGAGGAGGATATGTAACATGAGGGGTTAGAGAGGGTAGTCTCACATGAGCATCAAAATAAATAGGAGGAATTTGAGCATAGCCCCGATTAGAGGCTAATGTTTTCTATATTGTATTGAAAAATAACATATAAGGATGATTATATTGTAAATAATGGACTTCACATATAAAAATAGAAGAGATCAAAGAAATTATTTTAGGAAAAAATTTTCTTGATAAAGAGTCATCTATACAAGTATGATTATAAAATTTCTTATTTTTAGGATCTTCTTCATCACCTCCACCAACTATTATTTGGCTAGATGTTGAGACCTTAAAATACACTTTGGTACTCGATAACTAATTTGAGGATCTTAAGGGTGTATAATTTTGAGTCTTGGAATATCTTGCACTAGTTGAACTCTATTTAGTAGTATAATCTACCAAATTCTTATCAAACCATGTTTTTGACCTTATCAAAATAAAATATGTAAAAACTCTTGTGTTTATCAACTCTTTCAATGACCAATCAATTGTATTCATAGGCATAAATTGCATTTTATCATACACCAAAATATCAATCATGTAAATTTCATCATAAATTATTCCTTTGGTGGCCCATTCTAATGTAAAGGATTTCATATAATCAAGAGTCATTATTGAGTAGTCTTTTTCCTCACTTCACTGACATATTCACAATCCTCCTAGTAATCTTCACTTTTAGGCACATGAAAATAGATAAAACCATGCTTGAGATTATATTTTAAAATTTTATTTCTATCAAAATAAATACTTATATCATGAGACTAAATTTGAAAAATTAACCATTGATTTCTCAATATTTTATGATTCACTATCTATTTTATATATATGTAGCTCAAATTGATAGTAAATGATATTCGACCACTAAACTTCTTATGAACTTTGCTCAATTTATTAAAAATTTCAATGAGCATCATCTTTTAAATTTCATGTCTTCACAACATGTATGGAGTGACTTAAAATCCTATAAACTATATATGTGAAATTTTTGAATTTAATAAAGTAAATTTTAAATCTCATGATCACTAAAATAGTTTCATTTGATATCCACATTGAAGTATTTTCTTCTAAATTTCATACTAGGAGCATAGTAAATGCATAATTTACTCTCTCAAGGTGTTTATTTTATTTTTCATGAGTGATCTATGGTATATTATCATAGATTAATATTAAAATAATATGTTTTACATCTACTATTAGACCAAGCCTTGATCTTAGATCGGTAAAGGAATAGACTAGGTATGAAGTTATGTATAATTTTTATTATATTTCAGTTTTTTCACATTGAAATTATAATTAATGGCATGTCCATAGTCAGTGAATTTTGGACCCACTCAAATTATGTTCCTATACATATGCATCCATTTATATAATACATTAGTGATAGGGTGGCCCGTGACTCTATTTACCAATGTCAATATAGCTAAAATATCCTCATGTAAATTTGATCTATACAAAGAGTCAAGGAATTTGGAAGGTCCCTTATTATTATTTATTGATAATATTAGTTCCCCATGATTAAATATTTTTAATTATTTTAAACTCAAAATTATTTTCCAATTCTTAGATTATATCAAGTGTTTCTTCATGTGGTGTAATTCCAAATGCCATGCTTACTGAAGCAACATCTATTTTTTATAGAAACACATCATATACAAAATAGATTTATATTTTATCTAGATTATAATAATTCACTCAAGTTATTACTATGTATTAATTCTGATAATATGTAGGAAGAGTAGTGATATGTGCAAACCCACAAACTAGAATGTGATATGTTATTTTCATACTATTTCCTTCTATTATTTCCCTAAATTATTCCATGTAAAAATAACCATTTTTTTGTTAGTAATATCTGATATATCTATATCCAAAGTGTTAATGGGATCATAACACATGTTTTTCATTTTCATCCTTATGGGTATCATTATGCAAAAGGAAATTTAATCAAGACATATAAAGTTTTTGAATATGAAATCAAGAGGTAGAAAATTCTTGTGTGGGTAAACATCCTAGAATAAGGTGGTTTATATATTATTTAAAATATTTTTTTGAGTTATTATGTGATATTTTTTAATGAACTAGGACTTATTATTGTCTATATAACTTTGTAGCCCTCAAATATAATATAATACATTACTCAAAATACAATGAAATTTTACAAGGAAGGTTTGGAAATGCTCTAAGAGTGATGACATTCATAATAGCATGATATAATGTAAAATTAGATGAAAGTAAATAAAATATAAAATTAAGGTTGCCAAAAATCCTAAGGAAATGACAAGATGAATCAAAACATGAGATAACTATCAAAGTCTATTAAAAAAAAAGTAGAAAATGTAATGAGAATTAAAAAAAAGATATACATTTCAAGAGATAAAATCACACAAATCTAAGAAATAATGAGAATATATGATAATATTGAATTTTTTGAGTTTTTTATGAATACAATATAGAATTTTTAATTAAAATAATAATTGTGGCTTGATTTTATATAACATTAGAAACTTTCTATTTAGTCGTTAAAAGACACATCTAGCATTAACCATAAGGTTTAGGGGTTGATGAAACCTTTTAAAAAATTAAAATTCATATACTTATATTCATGGTTTTTTATCACCACTAACACCATATGCACCTTCCCTACCTTCCTTAAAGATGTGAAAGTTTTGTTTAAATATTCCATATGTTTTTACAATACCCCATTGAGACTATTGATGGTTTTAGGAACTAAAGGAACTTAAGAAACTTGAGATTCAAAACCTTTTCATAATTTTTGAATGTTTGAGAGACCAAAATCACTTTAGGATATAATCATACATTTATATAACTAATATAACCATAATAATTTAGACCCACATAGGTGCTTTTGGAGTTTCAGGAACATGAAAAATCTAGAGAAGTTCTTGAGGCATTGAAAAGTTTTTAAACTCTAGAAATTAACCCGGGGACTAAATTATTTTATAAGTGTTTAAAATGAAATTAAATTTCTAAAACTTAGACTATTCAATTAAATATAAATTAAAATTTTTGTCAAATTTAATTTTTATGAAATAAATACTAGATTTGACTAGGTACTTTAACTGTGAAGGACAATAGAAAACTTTAATATTTCATGGTTTTAGAGTCTAGTGCCTTATCCATTTGGCCATAGAATTAGATAATTATTTAAATAATTTAAATTTTAACAATAAAATTATAAATATAAATACATACAAAATAAGATAAATATGCACAAAAATTTTATAAAAAAAACACACAAAAAGGAAAAAACAAAAAAATCTTAACTCAGCTATGTACATGCAAGGGAAACCCTAATTTATAGAAAATATTTCTTCATATTTTTCCCATTTTAGGGTAATGGAATATGTGTACCATATATATATTATATTTATTATGTTTTATCTCTAAATAAATTTCAAATCTTGAATGGGAATATCCATAAGGAATCAAACTTTCCATCACTACCTTTTGGACCAACTTTGTGGTCTTTATATATATATATATATATATATATATATATATATATATCATACTCTTATAATTTTACAATCCAAACTCCTATTTTTGAACCATGTTCATCTATTTTAATATGGATTTTATAGTTTCATAAGGTATAAGCACAATAATATCACAATTCAAAATATAAATATAACATTATAAACTTTCTATTTAGTCATTAAAAGGTGCCTCTATCATTACCCATAAGGTTTAGGGGTTGATGAAACCTTTTAAAAAATTAAAATTAATACAATTATATTCATGGTTTTTTATCACAACTAACACCATATTCACCTTCCCTACCTTACCTAGAGATGTGAAATTTTTGTTTAAATATTCTTTATATGTTTTTACAATACCCCATTGAGATTATCGATGGTTTTAGGAATTGAAGGAACTTAAGACACTTGAGATTCAAAACCTTTTTCATAATTTTTGAATGTTTTAGAGAAAAAATCACATTAATTTATAATCATAAATTTATATACTTAATAGAACCATAATAATTTAGACCCACATAGGTGTTTTTGGAGTTTCAGGAACATGAAAAATTTGGAGAAGTTCTCGAGGTGGTGAAAAAATTTTAAATCTAGAAATGAACTCAGGGACTAAATTTTTTTTGAAGTGTTTGAAATGAAATTTTATCTATAAAAATTATACTATTAAATTTTTTATAAATTAAAATATTTGTGAAATTCAATTTTTATGAAATAAACACTAGATTTGACTAGGTACTTTAAGTGTAAAGGACAATAGAAAACTTCAATATTTCATGGTTTTGGAGTCTAGTGCCATATCCATTTGGCCATAGAGTTAGATAATTATTTCAATACTTTAAATTATTAAACTAAAAGGATAAATATAAATACATAAAAAAATATTAAAAAAATATGCATAAAAATTAAAAAAAAAAGACAACACAAAAACGAAAAAACAAAAAAATCTTAACTCAACTATGTACATGCAAGGGAAACCCTGATTTATAGAAAATATTTCTTTAGATTTTTCCCATTGTAGGGTAATGGAAGATGTGTGAAATATATATATATATATATATATATATATATATATATATATATATATATATATATATATATATATATATATATATATATATATATATATATATATATATATATATATATATATATATATATATATATATATATTATGTATTATATTTTATCTCTAAATAATTGTCAAATCTTGAATGGGAATATCCATAAGGAATCAAACTTTCCATCACTACCTTTTGGACCAACTTTGTGGTCTTTACATATAGATCATACTCTTATACTTTTAAAATCCAAACTCCTCTTTTTGAACCATGTTCATCTATGTCAATATGGATTTCATAGTTGCATCAGGTATAATCACAATAATATCACAACTCAAAATATAATATGTGAACTCAGAAGCATGTTTCTCAATGGGAGATTATTTGATTTCATGTTATTTTAATACACAACTAATGAAGGAAATTGGTGATTCTATCCCTTCATCATTATTCCAAAATAGAATGTCTAAAAAAATGTACTTTAATTAATTAATAGTTACAGATGATGAAGTCCTTGAAATATGGTCATACAAACACTAGTGCATAATAAATGCATTCTTAATTTATTTAAAATAATTATTTGCCTCTTTACTCCACTTGAATGGACATTTCCATTTCATCATGTCTGATATATCCCTTGTTAACTATACAAAATATGGCAGGAATGCTCTTTTAAATTTAACTTTTCAAAATAAAGAATGAACATCATATTTTCATATACGAAGAGATACCTTTTGAATGTATTCCACTCTTTTAGGATATACCTTTGTTATTTATTTAGGTACCGCATGGAAAATATATATTCCTTTAGTTACTCCAAAGTCATTTTTTTCATATTAAATGAGATTTCATGAGCATGACATATATCAAAAAAATTCATCAAATGCTTGTAATGATATTCATACTTATTTGATAAAATAGTTAAATCCTAAAGATAAAAATATTATTATTTATTTTTAAAATAAATTAAATCTCAATCCATTTCCCTTTGAATTATCACACCTACATTGATTACTCTAAATGGAATTATTTTTTATTCAACCATACCCCATGGGATTTCTAATGTAGTTATATGTTGATCTATCTTGTTAACTTCAACCTAATTATTGCCTAAGAAACCATCAAGTATTAATATCATTTCAAGACTTATAACATATTGCACTATTTTTTCAATGATAGGCATGTGGTACTTATCTTTCAATGAATCCTTATGTAAGTTTTAAAAAGTACTCAAATTATTCTCTCCATTTTTATTATGAAAAATAATGATGTTAGCAACCCAATTGGAGTGATGGATGGGGGAAAAAATCTCACATCCAACATATTATAAATTTTTGAAAATAGTTCTAATAACCTTTAGATTATAATTTATTTACTTTTGTTTTATAGGAATAACATATAACTTAAGAGGAACAATGGGTTACATTTCTTTGGGCTTGAAATATTTCAAATTCATGTTAGAATAGGAAATAATGTCTATGTATTTTTATAGAACTAATATGAATCTTTCATCTTCTTCTATAAAAAACAACACTTCCCAATATTAAGTATCATGGGTTGTTCTTTAGAACCAGTGTTTAACTTTTCAAAACTAGTTGAATTTAGACAATATTTTTACAATTTATTTTTAATAAACTATAATCACATAAAATTGGTATTTAGATGTTAAGAGTGTTTCTTGAGTTAGCTTATTCATAGCTTAGCCCTAGACCTATCTTAGAGCCTTAGATACACTTTTCGAGCCATTATGCAAACCACAAACATCTACACTCATCTCAAACACAATATTAAGACAACATACCCATATCCCAACCCAATTTACTTAGTAGTCTACTAGGTGGACATTAGGGTGACATTTGGGACACTACAACCACATAGTGCTAGTGTTCCCAACTGGGTGTTATTATCCTTATCCCTAAATCTTTAGAATGGGTAATTTTCTCAATGTGTGCCCCTCATAAGGTTTGCCTAAGTATATTTTATTATCCACACAAGCTACAAATCTCTATAAATATAAGTCTATTTGACCTTTACATACTAGATGGAAAATAGATGCAAAAGCCTATTCAAATAGAAGACAAGTTGAGCAAAATTAAAGTATTTGATCCCTATTATTCCTATTTCTACATACTACCATCTACATCAGCCATAATCTAAGATTTCAAATATTTTAAATCTCAATCACACTAAAGGCATTCAAGACCACTCTCATCCTAGAATTCACTTGCACTTTCACCAATCACTAGGTGGGAGAACTACATTGGAATTGATCCCTCCATAAAGTATTGGAGGATTAGAATTTTCACAATAGATCAAGTTTTATAGGAACAACACAAAGTTCCATATTTCATGCACACAATAATATGACCCATAAACATAGGCATAAGTGCTCCCAAAAAATAAAAATAGTCCTGCAAAGAGGACACTAGCAACACTTTCAAGAAACTACAATAGTATAGAACTACTGTCAAAGTGGGGAACTACTCTCTAGTGAGAAAATAGATCCTGGGACCCTGTTGATGACCCTCAAAAATTCCTAAAACCCAATTTTCAGAACGCGGATCATCTATGAAAGCCACTTTTTAAATAAGTCTCTATTTAATCATATTTATTACAATTTTTATAAAGTCAAATAAGGTAAAAATACATAACAAATTAGGGCATAATTATTTCATATTATTTAATTGATTTAGATATCTCAGAACTTTAACCAAACATAGGAATTATAAATTTAAAATCCTAAAAGGTTAAATCATTTGGTGAACCTGACTTGCTTTGAATATTGCTTCAAACCCTATGTTGTATTAATTATAAATTTTTGTGTAATAATTTAGGGATAAATACTTATTATATTCTAATTGTGTTAGACAACCTAGACAAATTAAATCAATTTCATATTAGGTTTTCAATTAATTTTAAATATAATTTAAATTGTCAAAAATAAACCCTATATTCAAACAACCCCAACCATATGTCACCTTAGAGTTCATATTTCAAGAACTTACTCAGTCTCAATTTATATCTTGCTACCATGATTATCATGATGGAATCTATCTTTCACTTCATGGTAAAAAGGTTGGTATTTTTCTTAACATGTTTATTATAAATTATTCATAGAAAATCACACATGTATGTTACTTCTATCATGGATATAGATTGAGCTAATATTTTTTAATTTAATTATCCTTCATCATGTGAGCCCCATTTTTCTATATATTATTTTTATATGGCTCACTTCTAGCTACCTAAAATTACTAATAAATGATAGAGGGATTAGAGGACTCCTTTTGTTCAACCTCCACCTAGACCACTTAATTATATATGCCCCCATCTCAAATCTACTACTCATCCCTAAAAATAGTAGATCCTATAGTTTGAGTTTTCACTGGGTAGAAGAGGGTACATCTTTATCCTATAAAATAACATCATAACTCTAACATCCCTCATCATCCCCAACACACTAAAACAACACCCAAATATTAACAAAGATAATTTTATATTGTAGATCAGTTGAGGAATACACTAGCCAAAATATCTATATTGGGATTACTACAAAAAAAAACAATATTAAAAGATATTCTATTTCAAACACTTAATCAAACATCTATTTTTCATGATACCAATCCATCCTATTTTTCATATATTATGAATAATAACAAGGATGTGGAGGATGTGATATATTTTTCCATGAGGATTTACCTTCACAGTCAATAATTGATCAAAACTTATTAGTTTTTATTCAATCTCAAATTAAAAACACAACTATTAAATGGGTTCTCATTGACAAAGGTTTATGACTCAATATATGTAACCTCACATTTCTACAAATCATGGGGGTTGATATAACATAAATTTATAAGACATACAAGAACATCTAATGGTTTGATGGCATTCCTAGATAGACATTGGGATAAATTATAGTGGACATTACAGTGGGACCAAAGACATTATCTACACATTTTCAAGTGATGTTGAACCATTTATATTATAATTTGTTACTCAAGAGACCTTGGATACATGATGTACCTTCCAATCTACATAGACATGTCAAATGCTTGCATGATGGGTACCTATACACATGTCTAGTAGATAATTAACATTTAGATATTATAGACTCACTAAGTCTCCTACACCAAGTAAAACATTAGATGGGACACCTCATATTCTCATCGAACTCCCACCTCATAGGATTCCCATTGAGTAGATGCATACTTATGAGGTGGGGGAGTCTAGTAAGACTATTCATACACCACCTTCATAGCTTCCTATAGTACATGCATCCTCATCGATGATAGACATAAAACCTCTATTAACACATTTACCTTCACTGATGATAGATTATCAACCTCTCACAATACAAAAATCCTCATCAAAGATAGATAATGCTATCATTACAACCTAATTACCACTACTTGTCCATTTAGAAGAGGATTATATTCATAATTCTGACATAGATTCATAGACCACTAAAAATGATGATCAACCACCTATAGATATTGATGATTATTTATGTTGATTGAGTCTTAGACCAATGGGCCCAAGAGATTACATATATAATTTAGAGGTACTCATACCCATCCTACACTAGTAACATCACATGTTTAGGATACTATAACTATAGGATCCCATATTTAGTTATAGTCAATAACAAATCCCTAAATCTATTTAGTACATATGGTCACATCCATGTATATTGATTCATTCATACATATTCAGGTAGGGAGTTCATAGGATAGACCACACTAGATCCTATAGCTATTAATTGATAAAGGATTTATTATATTACCCAAAGTTTGAAACATATCAATTAGCAAACTAGCACCATAGGAAGGGAAACCCTTTTTCCACTTACATAGACTCAAAGGAAATGATAAAGACACATGATCAACATTACATCATAAACTAAATAAATTTAAAGCTAAAGGCACCATCTAGATGATATAACCTCCACTTCCATATGAACCAACACTGTTAGTGATATGAGTTACTTCACATATAGGAGCATCATGATAGAGTCATCATCAATATAGATATTCATAACATGACCCATTAACTATATACATATTTTTAGCAGAAATATATCTTCCCCATGTGTCTATAGATGAGGATTCTAATCATAATACTTACACTTTGGGATTTTTACACCACATTAGTTATCAAGAGAATGAGTTACAACATATTATACACTATCAGGACTCCATTGGACATATTACATTACCAGTTGCATGTGGCCCTAAGGTGGATAATATATTATTATTCATTTTAATTAGTGACACTCGTATACAAGTTATACTTCGTAATACATGGTTATAGGAGATAGATGATATAGTTGATCACTCAAATAGATACTTGACAATCACTAATGATGAACACATGGTTTCCATTTTACATGATGACATAGATGAAAACCATAGGTTTCACATAGATACTCTATGGTCTAATTTGGTTTACCCTATGACCATGTGAGAGGAGTCTTACATAGTTGAGCAGCATGCCATTCAAATTCACAAATTTTAGACTCATGCCAATTATAGGGCCCCACTAAAGTTAGATATCTATATATCACCCTAAATAGGGGTCAAATTCATTTAATTTTAACCCATACCTGGACTAACATGGTAATGGTCTAAGGCAGTGGGCTACCTATATCTAGACTATACCTCTAGGATTTTTTATGACGTTAGCTCCTCAAGTTTTATAATTTTGCACCTTTGATTTTAAAATAAAAAGAAACTAGTTGGGGTGAAAAGAGTTAAGGAGTTTTCATAAAATAAAACCTATTCTGATCTATGGTGATGCACTAAAAATATAATAGATCCACTCTTAATCTTGGACTCCTTAACACACTAATGAACTATGAAAGAAACATAATGCAATGATTAATATGGTTTTTATGAAACAATATTTCATATAGAGTTATATTTGATACACTCAAACAAGGGAGTGATGAAAATAAGGTCTGATCAAAGACACTTAAATTCAAGTATCCATTGTATCTTTGAGAGGTCAACACTAAGACACACTATAAGACCTAAAAATAAAGTTTCTAGTGATTAGGTTGAGTTTGACATATAAAAAAAAGATAAAATTAACATTTACATATTAAAAAAACATAGAACACTAAACACATATTATCAAATGACTATAAAAATACTCTATTCACTACTCTTATAGGTGTCAAATACAATTTTGGTAGAGTCTAGTCGTAACAACCTGAGGGATGCAAAACAATATATTAAAGGCTATATTTATAGAAAAAGGGAAGTAAGAGAGAGAGAATTATGATGATTAAAAAGGATCAAACCAATTCAAATCCATTTGAAAAGATGATTGAACTACCTCTATGAATCAAGCTCACTCAAAGCCCTCATGATTGATTTGGGTCACTCCAGTCCATTGCATCATTCTAATATGTTCTCAGTGATGATCCATAGTGGTTGCAATTATGAGATCAATTCATTTTCATTTTTTTCTAATTTAAAACTACTCATGATTGGTTTGATGATGCATGATAAAGAGGGGAGAAGTTTCATTTTAATTTAATTGGCCTTAGTAGTGAATTAGTTGAAGTCTATGTGTCCACCTTTACAAGTTCTCAATGGTGATACTTGATCCCTAAATATCTACTCCTAGCTCAAAATAGATCATGCTTGAGCTCAACTCTATTCATGCTTTCTTACCTTTGTCGAAAACTAACCTTTTGACCTATGTTTGAGTCATTTGGGATCAAATTTATGCTAATTAGTTATCAAACATTAATTTAGCTCATTGGCACCTTGACCCTTGCTTATACCATTATATATCAATCTGCATGATCAAGCACAAACCATTGATCCACTATTAGTTGAATGCACTGTTGACACCTATCATGCACTCATTTGGTCTTGATATTTTTTTTATCCATTTGATCTCCACTCTCTTTTAGATCTAATCACTTGATCAAATTTCTTCTGTTAATCTACTAGGACTCACTGTTTGAAAGATAATAGATAGTTCGTGATCTTAAAATTGATGTCCTCACTTATATAAAATAATGTTTGTGTGATCATTAAATTTAAGCTCAATAGGATTTGTCTTGCTCTATCTTTAAATTTGACATCCTACCAACCATTATTTATCATCCCATAGAATGAAAATTATTTCTTGTGGACAATCAAATTTAAGTACATATGGATTTTTCCTGAGTTCTATTTTGACATTCATGCAAACATCTTATTATTTTAACCAACTTTTAAGTCTTAAATATTGAAGCACAATAACCATGGGGACATGAAACTTTCAAGAGATGTTCTTCTTACCAAAAGGGATGAACACATTTTATCCACTGGTCTCAGTCACTCTCCAAGTAAAGATATTAAATGTCTAAGTTGGCTAGTTCATTTAATCCTACATGATGTCATAGCTCAAAAAAAGGCTACATATGGGAACATGGTGAAATATAACTAAGGAGTTGACTTTGATCATGTATAACTCTTACCACTCTTATTTAAAGGACTCAAAACATAGTGCATATGTTTTATGCTCAAAACTAAATAGACCCATTTGATCAATTCTCTCTGACTCATCCACATGTGTTAATGGTGACATCATCAAAGTGCCTAGTTAGAATTTTTGTTATTAGGCCCAGGTGTTTCAAATAACATAATGAAGAACCAGATGGGTCCCATGCACTTCAAATCCATTACTAAAAATTTTAGCATTTCATAGGGTTTATATAAATGTGTTCCTATCCTTAGCAAATGGTAATTTATAATTCAAGTTAATAAAAAGTGTTTTAAAAGTTTTTGTGAGAAAATTGAGATGTTAGGCTCCTTCTATTTGACACATTGTCTTCAACATTTGTGTCTCAGCCACTTCCTTAGAAAGAGATAGCTTGTTGTAATTTTAGATTGAGCAATTATTTTAGACAAAATATGTGAAATAATTCATGTCATTAGGGTCTCTGTGTTGGATAAAATGTCTAAAATAATTATGTCTTAGTCTTTTGCTTCTACACAAAAGCTTTGAAATAAATCTGCCTTTAGAAAAATTATCTTAGATAATTTTCCTGAAGGAATTGTGTCCTTATAAATGCCTTCAACCTTTTCAAAATAGTCATTTCCCCTTTAAAAATTCCCTTCAAAAAATCTGAATTGGACCTTTTCCCAAAATAAAAATACTCTTTAGGCACCTTGAACTAGACTATTTTCCTGAGAAAACTACCCTTTGGAAAAAGTGTTTACGACACTTTGCTTGAAAAATGCTATCCTTAGGGATTTTTCAAATGTATAATTTAACAAAGAATGATCCTTCAAGAAAAGTGTTTGGAACACTTGGATTTAAAAATTCCCTTAAATTTTTTTGAAAAGGATCCACTTTGAAGAAATGACCCTTTGGGAAAAATGTACTTCCTGACACTTAAAAAAAATCCTGAAACAATAATCTCAAAATAATTCCAACACTTAGCCAAATAAGGTGGGAAAAAACTAAGAAAAAAATTAACCATTTCACTTTTCTCATGGGCTTTGTGTGGAACACTTTCTTTGAAGGAAATAGAATGATATACTTAGCCAAAAGTTGATAAAGTGTAAACTTAGGCAAAACTTCTAGACCTACTTCTTATAACTATTTAGCATCATAAAAACCTTATTGGATCCCTCCACTTATGATGTTGATCTTGATTATAAGTGACCTAATCTATTCACTAATTGAGATCTTGCTTGTCTATTTAAACCAGGTAGAATTTTGGTATTGTTGGCCAAAATGGCCAATAATTTTGGTGACTCGGCTAGCTTGACTAACATGTTGGTCATGGAACCCAGACCTTGATCAAGCTTGCTCAAATCAAAAGCTACCTACAAATAGAATCTACTTAACTTTTGGATTTTTTTTTTGGAGTAATAGGGAGGGAAAAAAATAACAAATAAATAAAATATAAAGCAATAACCTAAACCACAAATAGAACAATTAAAAATAGCAATGTACAAAAGCACTTGGAGGAAAAGAACAAACCTATCTAATAATGTACAAGGGGAAAGATATGAGACTAATAAAAAAACTTGAGATAGATCCCATTAGTATGGATGGTAATTATCTCTCCATTCAACTTGGAAAGCTCAAATGCATTACTCTCTTTATAGCCTATGATGACATAGGGTCCACTCTAAAGGTTGTCAAACTTGGAGTGTTTTATTACTTTTGCACATTCCTCATCCCATATTAGAACTATGTCACCTTATCAAAAAGTATTTGATGAAGATATTTTATCAAATGTCATCTTGACCTACTATTGGTTAGACCACATAGAATGCATGGCATCATCCCTTACTTCCTGTAACTCTCTTAGTTCATTCATTTTGACCTTCATTGCATCACTTTCTAAAATATCTAGTTGGTGTGCAAGCTATAAATATGGAAGCTCCAATGAGATTGGTAGCCTTTATTATATTCCATAGAATGATATATAAGGTTATTTACTAATGGACTTCCTAGGGGTGACCCTATCAACCCATAAGGCAATATTTAGCTTTGTTTACCAAGATCTTTGATTATCTTCCATTATTCTCTTAATGATCTAAATTAGTTTCTTATTAGTGGACTCATCAAGTCCATTACCATATAGTTAATAATTAGATAAAGATGTTAGATAGATACCCACTCACATACCTCTGTGATGTTAAATGCCAAAGTATTATCTGATATTATGGTGGAAGGTTCCCTAAAATAGGTGACTAGGCTCTCATAGATCTCAAGTACAATGTTCTCATTTGCTTCCTTTAAGGGAAACACTTATCTAGTGAAGTAGTTTTTAGCTATAAATATCCACTTATGGCCATCACTGTATAGAGGATTAATCATGTTAATGAAGTTTAAACCACATTGCATGAAAGGATGCTCAACTTGAATAGGCTTTAGTGGCATAACAACTAGTTTCTATTTCCCTGTAAAAATGGCACATTTTGAACACTTACTCACCCATTCATGTGTATCTATGAATACATTAGGCCAAAATTAACCAACTCTAATGATTTTTGTAGATGTGGTCCTAGCTACAAAATGGCCTCCTTGAGGACTATCATGAAATTGATTGAGAAGCTTATCACATTGGTTAGTTTCAATGCATCTTAAGAGCATACCTCCATTGTTCATTTAAACAACACTCCATCAATAAAAATGTATGGCATTGATTGAAACCTAAAGTGTCTTATTTTTGATGCATTGAAACCCATTGGACACTCTCTTGTTTGGAGAAATATAGTAATACCCTATGTCCAACTAGATGGAAGAGTATCTCATCTTCTAGTTGAGTATCTTGGATTACTAGGATTGTCTCTTTTTATTCTCTCACATCTTCAACAAGATGTTCACATAATACTTTATCCCAAACTAGCCTTGTGACCCTGACTTCAATGTCATACTCCATACACTTAGTGACCTATCCAGCTCTTTTTTCATTTAAGTCTCTATTGAGAATAAAATCCTTCACACTTGGATGAGCCACCATTAGTATGATCTTATTGCTTGAAACTAAATGCCTGGATTTATTCAAACTTTTGACAATAGTAAGTAGACATTTTTCAACAAAGCTATATATTTCTTTATAACATTCCAAATATTGGCCAAAAAAGAAATGGGTTACTCCAGACCTTGATCATTCTACTACATAAGCATAGTTATAATTGCATCTAATGTTGAAAAGTCATAAAAATAGAACTCCTTAATGAAATCTAGATTAAAATGTGTGGGTTCATGAGATATGGCCCCTTTGATGGAATAAAATATCCTCTTACCTTCTCTTGTCCATGTGAACTCTTTGCCTTTTCTTAGTATATGAGTGATAGGTTTTACCATCTCTACAAAGCCTAGAATGAACTTCTTGATGAAGTTGATCTTGCCCAAGAAACTTTGCAACCCTTCCTTGTCTTTAGGCATTGGTAGGGAAAGAATTAATTATATCCTTTTTAGGTCAATGGGAAGACCCTTTTTAGACACCACATGTCCAAGAAGTCTTCCTTCATACACTAAAAAAATGCATTTCTTTGGATTCAAAGAAACTCCAAGTTATCTACATCTACCAAAAATAGATCTCAAGTGTGTTATATGTTTATCAAGATTCTTTGAAAAAATTATCATATCATCAAGGGAAAGTAAAACCATATCATTCAAAAGACCATGAAAATCAACATCCATTGCTCTTTAGAAGGTGGCTCTACCATTGGAGAGTCCAAAGGGCATTTTACAATATGAATAGGTGCCCCATTTTGTAGTGAAGGTAGTCTTATGCCTATATTCCTATTTGACCATGATATGATTGTAGCCAAAATAATCATTGATAAATGAGAACCTACCACCTTTTGTAGGATTTGATCCATGGAGGGAAGTGGGTAATGATCCTTTAGGGACACCTTATTAAGGTCCCTAAAATCAACACATAATTGAATCTCTCCATTATTTTTCCTCACTAGCACAAGATTTTCAACCAAAGATGAATGCTTAATTAGAAACAATATTATAGATTCAATCAATTTATAGAGTTCTCTTCTCATGAGGTCCTCTACTCTTGGGTTGACACACCTCTATTTCTACCTGACTGGCTTGTCATTGCTTTCTAATTCAATTATATCTTATGCAAGTTTGGGCGCAAACCCTTTCAATTATTTGTACTCCCAATAAAATATATCAAAAAATTCTTTACACAAGAAATGAATGCATTTCTTTCTTCTACTATATTTTTCTTTCCTAGCTTTAATAGCTTTCCCTTAAAAATCTTTATCTTTGCATAGTGTTCTTCCTTAGCTAAGATGCATGCTTTCCCTTTCCTTACTACATCATCTTCATTAAATATGATTTATAACATCACAATCCCTTTGGGAACCTTCTTACATCTCAACTATGTTATTTGATCATCATATTAATTTTGGAACTTGTCCTAGTTCCTATGGTAGAATTATACCTCTTGCATTAAAAAACATATGATTTGGTAATTGTTGTCAAAGAATTTCCAAATCACCTCATTATTAGGTACAAATGATCTTCATATAATCTTGACCTTATCTTGTCTTTGGCCATCTTGGACTCCTTCTGCTATCTCATATTAGGTACCAATGGTAGCAAACTTATCTGCATGTTGGTTTGCTTCTCTTGGTATGGAATAGATATCAAATGCTAAGAAATACTCAATTATGTCTCATACCCAATGATTATAAGCCTTTATATGGTGATTCTCAACTATGCTTAGGCCTTTAAATTATTATTCCATGATATTATTATCACCCTTGACTTGGAGGAGCTAGATACCTATTTTTATTACTTCTTGCGAAACATGCAAGAGAGCTTGATACACAGTTGTATTTGAGGTGAAAATAAATTGGATTATTATAGAAAAATGATAATTTTGACCTAAGGGTGAAATAAACTTGGCTCCCACTCCACTTTCATTTTTTGACCTTGAGCCATCAAAGAACAAAGTCCATATACCATCCTCTTCTTGAGCAGTGTTAGTTAAAGAAAGTATTGCAGTACCTTCCTCATGCATATAGTACACTCCTAAGTTTGCCTCTTCAATGTTTATATATGGATAAAATCCATGGTTATCATCTTCCCACTCATCCAATTATAGATATGAGATACCTTTAAGATAACTATGGGTTTCTTGTTCAATAACCCCTTCAACCTCATCAAATATGACACAATTGGTATTTACAAGATTAAGCATATAGTGTTCTATGTAGAACCTAGTTATAGGCTCAAACATTATGGTGACTTTAGCTCCATATCTAGTTATAAAAACCATGTATTAAAAATTAGATGAAAAATAACCCCTAATCTTAGTAGTAAAGTCCCTAGACATGCACAAGGCAAAATATATAGGTAGGTCTACCACCATTACATCTTGATTAATGATAAAAGTTATAAAGGTAGCTAATGTAATTTTTATATTTTTCAAGGTGCCAATTATCTTAGTATAAAATACATAAAATTAGATAATAGCCTTTTCATTAGGCACATATTCCAGCCCAAACTTCTCTACTATGGATTTAGGCATCAATGAGGTTGAAGCACCTGAGTCTATCATACAATTGTATACTAAACAATCCCCTATGATGAATGATAGATAAAATGAGGGAGGATTAATAAATTTAGAAGGGTGAGCAACATTTTGAGATTGAATTTTGCTCAGAACTTGATTGGGGAAATGGATAGGGACTTGGTTAGGCTAACTATTATTGATGAAAATAGTGTTCACTTTATCAACCATATTTTCCACCTAAGAAAGTATAGAGAGATCTTGATGGAGGATATCGTTTTTCCCTAAGATAGATATATCTACATACTTAGACATGGTTACATTATCCTTCTTCAAATGATCCATAATATTAAAGGGAATATTAGTACCTTTGGACTGCACCTTAGAAGTGGAAGAATCACTTAGCATTTGAGTAACATGAGTAATGAAAGGGGACCTATGATGATATCCATGAGCTTTGGGAACTCATTGATTTGGAGGAGCCTTAACACCTATATCTGAATACATAGGTTACCAACTAGTTGATGGAGATGATACAAAAGCCTTAGATTGCCCCAAGTTATCCTCCAACATCCTACTTTTATCTTTGGTCTAAGCTACAATTGGTTTATTTGTCATCTATGAAGCTTGCCCCATATTAGTTTCTACATGCTCAATCACACATTCCCCTTCTTTAAAATTCATGCATATTGTATGAATTAGTACTCTACCCATGCTCCCTTGTTATTCGCATTGAGCTTCTGATCATGACATGGTAGGCTTGTTGTCTTTACTCATTTAAGGGGCTTTTGGTGGAGGAGGAATCATGTCATGACACTAAAATGAAGGATCATGCTACCAAATAGGTTTTTGATATATGTCTCAAGTAGTGGCCATCACCATCTCATTGGATTATTCCTCTAACTACCATTGACCTTCTTGAGCATATATATTTTGAGTTGGCACAATATATTTAGAATTACATGGAGCATTGGGATTAAATTTCCTTGACTAAGCCTTCTATCCTTTTCCTTGATAATTGGGTTGATAGGGTGGCCCATTATACTAAAAGTTCTTATTATTATTTTGGCATGGCTTGTATAGTGGATCTTGTTGCCTCTCCATTATAACCAACTTGTTATTTTGGGCTTTGATAAGACTATCTTCCCCAATTTTTTAGTTTGCTCACCTTTTATTTGATAACACTTCATTGAAAATGGAACTACATTAATATTTGGGGTTGGAGGATGTAACTTTGGGAAGAGAGGCATTGGTAGCTTTGGAACCAACTTGCTTGCTTGTATAAGGCAATTTTCAGCCATAATTGCTACTTCAAAATCTATAGATTGTGTGTTCCTTCCCATGGATTGAATAATTATAGCTAAATCCAAGTTGAGAGCCTTTAAATAGTATATAAAAGCATAGTTGGGTGTAGGCTTGATCACCACAAGAATTCTATCCCTGGTCTTTTGGAATCTATAGTTGAAATCCACCATGAATTCATGATTGAATCTCTTAATCTTTGTAATATGCTCCACAAGTAAAAGGTGATCACTCTTGTCCTCAATGTGCTTGTATACGACCTCTCTAAACTTATCCCAGTTATTGATTAATGTAGGGTCCAATCCTATGTACCATTGAAGTGCTTTCCTTTTGAAATAAGTTACTAACAACCATATTGCTACATTTTCTTGAGTCACATGATGCACTGAACAAAGGTTAGCAATATCTATAATATGGTCTATAGGAGTAACTATATTTTATCCTAAATAATAGGTAACATCCTTTAAAGTCAAGACTATAATATCATCCCATTAATTAATATTTAGAGGGCTACCACCATTTAATGGCACAAAGGCTTGATTTCTAGGAATAGTCATATGAGGTGTAGGGTTTATAATAGTGTTTGGTTGAACAAAATTGGTTTGAACAGGAGGATTTTGGGAAATAATAAGGGGAATAAGAGGGGTGGGTGTAGGTTTTGGCTAAGAATATTTCTTCTTCTTTACTGATTGGAAAGGTAACTTTGAGAAATATGTATCCTTCCCTTTTCTAGAAGATCTTGTGGTAACTCTAGGGGGAATGAAAAATTATGCAAATATGGTAATGAAACTATAAAATTCACTACTATAATCAGATATGTAAAAATAATGGTCCTACTAGGCATACCAAAACTATTGGCTATCCAAATGGCACCCTAAATAGGGGTTAGATTTATTCAAGTATAACCTATACCTAGACTAACATGGGAATGGTCTAAAGTCATGGGTAGCCTATATCTAGACCAGACCTCTGGGAATTTTTATGAAGCTAGCTCCTCAAGTTTTATAATTTTGGACCTTTTCTTTTAAAACCGAAATAATCTTATTCGGTTGAAAAGAGTTAAGGAGTTTTTATAAAATAAAACCTGTTTTGATTTATGGTGATGTACCAAGAACTTATTACATCCACCCTTAAGATTAGGCTCCTTAACACACTAATGAACTATGAAAGAAACCTAATACAATGCTTAGTATGGTTTCTATGTAATAGTATTTCATATAAAGGTCTATTTGATACACTCAGACTAGGGAGTGATGAAAATAAGGCCTAATCAAAGACACTTAAATTTGACTACATACATATTAAATAAACACAAAACACTAAATATAGATAATCAAATGACTACAATACTCTATTCAATACTCCAAGAGGTGTTGAATACAATTCTATTAGATTCTAGTCATACTAGCCTAAGGGATATAGAATAGTAGATCAAAGGCTATATTTATATTAGAAAGGAAGAAAGAGAGAGGGAATTTAACACTTAAAAAGGATCAAACCAATTCAAATCCATTTTAAAAGCTATTTGAACTACCTTCATGAATCAAGCTGACTCAAACCCCTCTTGATTGATCTAGATCACTCCAATCCATTAAATCATTACAATATCTTCTCGATGATGCTCCATAATGGTTACAATAATGGTATCAACTTGTTTTCATTTTTTTCTGATATGAAACTACTCATGACTAGTTTTGTTATGCATGCCAAAGTGGGGAGAAGATTTATTTTCATGTAGTTGGTTGTGGTGATGAAGTAGTTGAATTCTACATGTTTGCATCTATAGTTTCTCAATGGTGTCAACCAATCCCTAAATATCAACTCCTAGACCAAACTAGATCATGCTGGAGATCGACTCTATTCATTCTTACTTGCCTTGGTCAAAAACTGACATTTAGACCTCTGTTTGAGTCATGTAGGGTTGTTTTTATTTTTGTTGGACATTGAAATCCAAATCAGCTCATTGATACCTTGACCCATGCTCACACCATTCAATCTCAATATGCATGATCAAGCACGATCCATTGATCCTCTATTAGTTAAACACATTGTTGACACATATCATGTACTCATTTACTCTTGATATTCACTAACCCCTTTGACTTTTGCTCACTATTATATCTAGTCACTCGATCAAATTCTAATAATTGATATATTAAGACCCACTATTTGAAAACTAATGGTCGGTTCATTATCTTAAAATTAAATACCTCTCTCCCCATCAAATGATGTTCACATGACCATAATTGATGATCGCATGATCATCAAATTTAATCTCAATAGGATTTATTTATCTCTATATTTAAATTTGGAATCCATTGATCATTATTTGTCATCTCATATAATGAAAATGACATCTCAGAAACCATCAAATTTAAGCACATATGGATTTTTCTCAAGTTCTATTTTGAAATTTTCATGAATGTCTTATGCTTTTGACTAAATTTGAAGGGTTAGATCTTGAAGCATGAAAATTTTAAGATATGTTTTTATCACCAAAAAATATGAACCCATTTGATCCACTATTATTGAGAGCTCTCCAAATGAATATATTATATGTTTAATCTATCTGGTTCATTTAATCTTATGTGACATCCTGGCTCAAAAAAGGCTAAGTATGGGAACTTGTCAAAATTTGACTAAAGAGCCAACTTTGATCATGCATAAATCTTGTCATGATTTTTTGGAGGACCTAAAACTTATTGTATACATTCTAAGCTCAAAACTAAATAGACCCATTTGATTAATTCTCTGACTCATCCACATGTGGCAATCGTGATGTCTTTTTACTAGACCAAGTGTTTCAAAGAACATAATGAAGAACTAGATGGGCCCCATGTACTTCAAAGACATTCCAATACTTCTTGTCATTCCATAAGGGCTATTAAAATCTATTTCTATCCTTTTCAAATGGAAATTTACACTTCAAATGAATCCAAAGTGTCTTATAAGGTTTTGTGAATAAATTGAGATCCTAGAGTCCTCCTTCCATTTGACACCTTATCTTTAGGATTTGTATCTCACACACTTACTTCAAATGAGATAGGTTTTTGTATCTTTACCTTGAGTAATTATTTTGGACAAAATGTCTAAAATAATTCATGTCTTCAGGGTCTTTGTCTTAGACAAAATGTTTGAAATAATTATGCCTTAGTCCTTTGTTTTGGGATAAAATATCTGAAAGAAATCTGCATTCAAGAAAATTGTCCTAAATAATTTTCCCAAAGGAATTGTGTCCTTATAAATTCCATTCATAATATTTGAAATAGTCCTTTCCCCTTTAGAAATTCCCTTCAAAACTTTTGCATTAGACCCTCTCTTAAAAGAAAAAGACCCTTCAGGAACATTGAACTAGACTATTTTCCCAAGAAAAGTACCCTCAGAAAAAGTGTTTGGAACACTTTGATTGAAAAATTATATCCATTAGGATTTTTCAAAGGTCCAATTTCTCAAATAATTATCCTTAAAAAAAAAGTGTTTGGAACACTTGGCTTCAAAAATACCCTTCAAAACTTCTAAAAAGGACCCTCTTCAAAGAAATGACCCTTCCAGGAAATTGTTTCAAACAAAATGTCCAAAACAATTCTCAGCATGTAAACAAAAAATTTAAAAAATAATTCCTACAATAATTCCAAAAATTATCCAAATAAGGTGTGATCCAAGCAAAAATTCAAGTAATAATTTAGGTGATGGTTCTACCACAATTGGTGGTAGAACTTTTGGGAGCCATAACTTTTTCACCATAGCTCTGTTTGACTCCCAGTTTGAACCATTAGAAAGATAAGAATGAGGAGAAAAAAATGAGTGGAATAGAGCTATTCTTAGTAATTTTTGACCCGTCAGAAACCAATGGAATTGTCCCAAATTTCAATTTTAATAGTGCAGTCTACAAATAGTAAGTTTCTAAAAATAATAATTTCTCAAATTCTATAATGTTGTAAATCGTGGAGGTCAAACCACTCATCTCACTCAATATTGGTTACCTTAAACATCCTCTTCCTAACTTAAAATTATGTATAAAAATATATGTATCCGAAAAACGAAATAAGACATCTCTTCCCAAAGATAAGCATATGTTTTTTACTATTTTGTGAGAATAAAACATCTCTTCCCAAAGATAGTATTATATGATTATGTTATTTTGTGTTCTTGAATTATATTTCATCCAGAACCTCTAAGTTTTGGATCAAGGTGGGACAAAATTTTTGAAAGAATTAAGTCCTGTACTTTTTTCACAAGGTTTGTGTGAAACACTTTCTTCAAAGGCAATAGAATGCTATGCTCAGCCAAAAGCTTAAAAAGTGTAAAATTAGGCAAAACTTCTAGACCTACTTCCTAAAACTATTTAGAATCATAATAAACCTAATTGGATCCCTCCACTTCTAATGTTGATCCTACTTATAATACACTTGATCCATTCATCAATTGGGACCTTGGTCATCTATTTAAAATAGGTAGAAGCTTGGTATTATTGGCACAAAGGGTCAAAAAATAATACATTTAGATTGGTAAAATGATCATGATGAAGATGACTTATTTGAGTTTGGGTAGGCTCCATATCTGACACTGAACAAAAAATAATACATTTAGATTGGTAAAATGATCATGATGAAGATGACTTATTTGAGTTTGGGTAGGCTCCATATCTGACACTGAATTATCTTCTACCACATCCACCATTTGGTTATCCACATCCCACAGATGTCATTTTCGGTATATAGAGACATTACATTTTCCTTGTATACTATTTCATTTTACACACTTCCTTCTCTCTCTCATTATGTATACATAGTTTAATTTCATTTTGATATATATAGATTATATCTAGAAAACACAAAAATAATATAACATGTAAAAATGGAAAAACTTTCAAATATTACTAAAAAAACTACAAAATTACACATTTTATTTATTTCTATGTTTAATTTATAATACTTGCTAGATATTACATACCTTAGATATCTTAATATAGTCAATTTTATCATACACATATGATCCACTTGATCTTATTGAGTGCTTACAAATTACATATAGGACCCCAATATGCTACACTAATCTAGACTTGATATCATCTACCCACTAGGGGAATATATGCTAATCTAGGTTTATACATTTGATACATCTACCCACTCAAAGGCATCTCATATATATTTTTTATTACTAGGTTCTATCCTTACATTCTATACATTCTCATTTATGCATTGATATATCTTGGTATTGATCATTATTACTGCTTGCTTAGGATTTTTTATTGACTATCACTAGTTTGACTCAGCATATGTACATGTTAGAATTTACATAGATTTATACTACACAATTATACATGATTTCATTTCTAGATTTCCTAGATTAGACTTGATTTTGTTTCCCACACTTATTCCATTTTGAAAGCATTTGAATATGCCATTATTCTCTGGCTCTATGATAGTTCTCTATTTATATGTCTTGGACATTTACTCATGTCCCTTATGTGTGATTTCTTATTTCTATATGTAAAAATTTGAACATGTCCTTCTATGTGATTTTAATCCTAATTTCTTATTGTTTGTGTATGTAGAAATTTGAACATGTCATTGTATGTCTTTGTTATCATATTTAGTGACATGTTCCCATGTCCCTTTTATTGTTTCCCCTTGGCCTAATTTTGTGTGCCTCATGTGTTTTGTACATATGCTTCCTTTTATGCTTCTTTACCATGACACTTATATTTTTTTGTTATGAACACAATAGTTTTTTATAGGGAGCTCATGCATCTACCCTTCCTACTTGGGTGTCTTAATGGACATCATGCCCCATCCCCATAGGTAGCTACTTATATTTTTTATAATACACTATTTACAACTATCTTGACACACTTATATAATGTTAGATTATATCATACATTTTACATTACCTACTTATGCTTTTACATTGTATTAGAATATCATATATATGCTCTAGATAACACATTTTGTAGAGATACTTATTTTGATGATAGTTCTTACATAGTTTTCAAAACTACCCTCAAAAGAAGGAGAATTTATAGGGTTTGTTATAAAGATTAGGCTCCTACTTTGCTATTCATAGATAAATTTTAGCACACATGCACAATTTTAGAAATTAGATAAAGGGTAGATGTAGAAAAAAATAGAGACTCAAAAAGTAGTTTAGATCACTAATATTTTAGACTAGATAGACATTAGTGCCTATATTGGGACACTAGTGCCATAGATCACTATTGTCCACTATGGGGTGCTACTATCTAGTAGCCTTAGCTTCAGAATAGTATAGATTAGCCAGACTACTACACTAGGTAAAATACATACTTTCATAAGTACAGTCATAGATTTGAGATTTATATTCAAATTTTACTCATATACATTCATTTCATCTCATATTCGTACTAGTTTCTCATATTTTAGGGCATCATGCACAACATGATCTCTCCCACATTCAATTTAGTTACATAGATTTATTTATTACATACTTTGTTCAAAACCAATTTACTCAAATACAAGATTGGGGGCATGTGTGCACCACATAGTTTCCATATACTTAGCTACACATAGGTTGATTAGATGGAATGTAAAACTCCATTTTATTCTCTATGCTATATACACTTATTATCATATTTTAGGTTGTCACCAAATTCATGACTTACTCCATCTACAGTGGTTGGCATTCCTAACTAGCCTAAAGCTACCTAATATACCTAAGTGGCCACAAAGCTGACATACATAGTTACATACTTTTAGTACTTTATGTAATTTAGTTATAGATGCATCTATGTCACACAGTTGGGAAATTATGAATTCATGTCCTTGATTTCTTGAGCCACCCATATGAGATGGTTAGACACACTTATAGTCTTATCCAATCTATTCATAAATTAGGATACATTGAGCAATGGTGGGCAATAATGAAGTCAATACTAGATTGAGTTATTGAGCCACCCATATGAGGAATTAAAAAGCTATCATCTCAATCCAAGATATTGAATGATATGATCACTATGTAAACTCACACACATAATTTGTCACTAGGTTCATACATTAGTTTCCATGCCCAATGAAGTGTATGCATTCATTTCTACTATCTTTACTTAACTTTACTTAGTTAATTTATTTCAACATAGTCTTTTGATTTTGATCATCTCTTAAGGATTGATTTTTTTTCATTTTTTATTATAGGTCATTGCTTTGGATCATGTTTCACATACTGAGAACCAAATTCACATACTCATACTTAGCTACATAGGCTTCAATTCCAAATTAAGTCCAAGTATGCTTATTTTTCTCTTATACTAGTCATTTCACTTTACTTTATTTATAGCATAAAGGGGATGGAAATGTAATCACCTAAAAGTGGTATTGGATGCTAAGAGTTTTTCTTGAGTTAGCATATTCCTATCTAATCCCTAGACCTATACTAGATCCTTATACACACTTTTCTAGCCATTGTGTAGACCACATACGTCTACAATCAACTCAAACATAGTCTTAGGACAATTTTACTATATCTCAACCCAATTTTCCCAACAATCTACCAGGTGAACATTAGTGTCACATTTGGGACACTTTAGCTACATGACGGTAGTGTCCCCAATTAGGTGTTATTTTCCTTTTCCGTAACTCTCTTGAATGGATACTTTTCTAAATGTGTGCCCCTCTTAAGGTCATCCTAAGTATATTTTCTTATCCACATAAGCTAAAAATCTATATAAATACAAGTCTATTTGACCTTTATTCACTAGATGGAAAATAGATGCAAAATCCTATTCAAATAAAAGACAAGCTAATTAAAATTAATGTATTTGATCCTAATTCTACCCTACTGCATACTACCATCTACAAAAATCATAAGCCTAGAGTTTGAATATTTCAAAGCTTAATCACACTTAAGGCATTCAATACCTCTCTCATCCTAGCATTCACTTAAACATGTATCAAGCACTAGTTGGGATAACTTCATTAATATTGATCCCTCCTTGGAGTATTAGAGGATTAGGGTTTGCACAATAAATCAAGTTTTCCAAGCACACAAAGATTTATAGATTTTGTGCATACAGTAATAGGACCCAAAAACATAGGCATAGGTGATCTCAAAATATAATAATAGTCTTTGAAAGAGGAAACTAACGCTAATTTGAGGACACTACACACTACCATTTAGGTGGGGTGATACTATCTAGTTAGCAAACAGATCTTGGGATCTTGTTGAAGACACTAAAAATTTCCTAGAACCCAATTTTCAAAACCTAGATCATCTGTGATAATCACTTTGCATTTAAGTCTCTATTTAAGCATATTTATTACTATTTTTAGAAAGTTCAAAAAGTTCAAAAATTGATAACAATTCAGTTCTTAATTATTGCCTATTATTTAACTTCCTTAGACATCTTAGCCCTTTAACAAAACATAGGAATTACAAATGTAAAACCCTAAAAGGTTGAATCATAAACCTATCATGTTTATCAAATAATTTATCAAGTGAAACCAACCCTTTGTGGATCTTTTTTTCTTTCATTTTAATGATTTCATCTTCACTTAATTTATTATTTGTATATTCTTCACTGGTCTAAGAAGTAGACTATATATGTTAAATCACTACCTTCGAAGTAAATGCTGCTAAATTTATTTATATTGTCAAGAAATGTGATGATTTTTTATCATCATTACAAACTTTCAATTGTTTAGTATTCTTAGGAACACTAAGGTGAAACACCATCTCAATAGTGTACTTATCTTCACCAAAATTTATATGAGAAATCATCATTGGGGAAAATACCATTGTCACCTCCACTTTATTATTCTTATCCTTCATAACTAAATCTATGGAGAAAGCTAAAAAATAATTATGTGGTCTCAAACCTTATTAATATAATTCTTTTCCTATAATTCTTCAGATGGTCATTCTTCAAGTAAAACTAATCTTTGGCCTACTTGATAGATAATTTTCAATCACCTTGTAATTTTATATTCTTTACTCCCATATATTTTTTAATTTTGATAATTATAAGTAGTGTTATGTATTCTTTATTATTTTTTCTATTTCAAAATTGTATCTTGTAAGAGAAGGAAAATAAATATTCATTTAGATATATAATAACTATGCCATCACCATATCTTTTTATAAGAATATCTATCACCGAAATCTAGAATCTGATATCAATTTGGATCACATTTTATAATATTATGGATATCCATATTTGCTTTAGACATCATCATATTATTTTTAATATCATCATCCTTGTATAGGATTTTAGAACATGGGTCATTTAGTTCTTTACTATAATTATATTTTTAATCTCCAGTTATAGCATTTATTTTATACCTTTCATAGACATCATGGCATGTGACATATCCATTTGAATTTTTCCCCCTAATTCTATACAAAAAATTATTCACAATAATATTTCATAATTTTCAAGGATATCTATGATCTGTAAGCCATACAAACAACATAGTTTTTTTATAAAATGATACTAGATTCTTAATTCCTAAAATAAATAGAATTAGTGAAGAAATCTAGGATTGAGTGAAATTAATTAGACAACTTTATAAACTCAATTCCTGCATATAACTTCTGATTTGTTATCATATTAAAATTTTCCGTAATTTAATCTTAGTGCCTCATTAATTCTTTTTCCAACCGAATTAAAAATGAAACATATAATAATTAAAAGGAAAATTGACACCAGAAGTGATAACAAAGTTTACCCATAATTTGGGATACATCTCCAAAATTGATTAACTATAATTTGATCCCTTATAAAAATGATGCAAATATGCACTTTTCAACTTAAATCATGAGTGGATTTAAAGAACCTGAAATGCGATGCTAAAACAAACTATTAAGACTTTGATTCATTCAACAAACATCTTTCCTCTATCTGTAGCATAGGTTCATCCTTCTCCATATATTCAAGAAATTCTTCTTTTGAGTGTATCTATAAACTCTTAAATAGGCATATTAATTAATAGGAGTACCTTTGGATTTTTTAAATAAATACAACCCATGTAAGTATGAAACTATTTATATCCCTCTAGGTTAAGAAATAAATAGAGGTAATAAAAAAATAATGCATTATACATATTTCCCTTGTCTAACACATAGAAGGAAATAAATAGCCTTGATCTCTATCAATACCATCCTGATCTAATGTTCATGTTACATCCCTTTTTTTTTGAAATCCAAACAAATAGAAGTCCACATAGTATTATATATCTAGGAACCATTGCTTGAAACATACGTCTCTATGTATATACTTTCAGGGGTCAAAGGTTGTAAATAACAAAAGAATATATTTATTTTCCTATACCATACTATCTTCCATAATTAAAAATATAAGATAAATGTATCTATTTGAGACTATTCAAATAACAAACACACACACACACACACACACACACACACACAAATATGCATTCAAAATGACTCAATTTGAGCCTACGACCATTTATCATATTCTATTCACATTCAAGATGACATGGATAAAATATCATCATATTGTTCATCATCAACATTTAACTACCTTCAAAATAGGCATAGTCTCCTATTATATTTGAAAATAGAATTCTATAGAAAAAGAACCTTTTTGTAATGCCATACTCATTTCAGCAATTTTATCAATGGATAAATAAAAATAAAAAAATGAAATGCAATAAAAAACTCCTTACCAATGCTAATGACCTCCTTCTATTTGGGCTCAGTCTATGTGATCTCCTAGGTATTTAATATGACCATGATGTACATGGGCATGTGTTACTACAGCTATTCATATTTTCATGGCCAGAATTGAATACCAATAATGACCTCAACTTTGCATTCCATGGCTGATGACCATTTGCATAAAAGTAGTACTAATTCATTCAAACTTAGCTTGGCCATACTAAATAGGGAAATAATTCAAGTAAAATTAATAAAATAACACATTTAAGGCTCAATGTATATCTCTCCCCCATGGGACTGTATATGCCTTCACCAACCTCTTACAAGCTCAATTTTCCAATCCACAAATTATCTTTCATTTTTACCAAAGATGAGTGTATTTAGGATCATGGGCTTAAAAGCCATCCAATCAAAATTCATGTCCATATTATGCACTCTTCTAGGAATAATAACCCATCTTATCTTTCATGGTCTTGATCATGTAAACAAATCTTTCTTTTTGACTCAAGCTCTACAAAGTGAACCATTTCAACCCAATGCCTTGAGTCTGTTATGTGTTTTTCCACCCATGTCTAATCTTGATCATACGACCATCTAGACCTACATATTAATTTCCAATTATGTCTATGGCTTTTGGTTAAATAGACCCATAAATGCCTCTCTTTCACTCAAGCTTTCATTTGACCTTCACTTGGCAGCTTCTCCATGGCTTGAGATAATATTGCTCTAAGGGCTACATTGTCATGTCAAATGGATCAAAGCCCATGTTTTTCCTTCACATCCCCACATCTATTTTCTTGGATATTGATTCTTATTAAATATTTTTTTTATATCCCACATTCATGGGTTTAAACTTTTGGAAAGCCTTAAATAGGCAAGTCATTAGCAATAAACATGTGTCTATGGCCATGTCTCTTTCCCTTTTATTTTCATCAATTTATAAGATTGATTGACAACTATGATTTGGTTGTTACTTGGTTGTTAAGCCCCATGCAAGTTGGGATGATGATTTGGATTCGTTAAGTTTGGCAATGAGCTCAGAATGTGATTTATCTCATAAATTGGCGTATAACTTGAATTGCTATCAAGTTGAGTTAGACTCATAGTGAGTTGGGTTGCATGATAAGTTGGGGTACTAGGAGAGTTGTGATGCCAAGTGATTTGGGTTGCATTACAATTTGGGGTGCTAGGCAAGTTGGAGTGTCAAGTAAATTAGGTTGAATTATGTCTTGGATAAATAGTAAGGAATTGGTGGTAGGCCACATGGTGTCCTAAGGACACACTACGTGGGCCTCTCTAATTTCTCTGTATCCTATCACATGTCACAACTAGAAGAATATAAATAATTATATTTTAAAAATAGTGTAATTTTGGAATTAATAAAAGTAGTTACTATACATGGTGGAAGTGTCCTCATCCATCATAAAAGTGGGCTCCACCAGCTATGATCTTCATAGCTATAATTTTTACTGATGAAAAAAGTGACTCAAAAAATCCTCTAGATCAAACTTCCCCACAAAGAGTATTTTATCCTCAAAAGTACCAAGAATCCAATTGAACCTACTACATAGCTTTCTACATCCCACCAATGAATAGAAATCTACAAAAATTCAACTATCCATCTATAATTGCAACCATTATAGAGAGATTAAAATAAAATGTATATCCATTTTTACCAATTGACCTGTTACCTAGAAGTCATACTCTATCAGCTTCTTTCAACCCCTACACTACATGAAGATTAAGGTATGCTCCTTATTATCACACAATGGAAATCAAATGTGCTACATACCTCATAGGATTTATAAATAAATTACACATATTTATACTTATATTTTACAAATGTTGCCCATCTATGGGTCTTAAGCAGTACTCATATATGACATATATGACAAACGTACATGTGAGTACAAAATTTTTAAAATAAAAACATTGCCCATATTATTGTGGGACTTAGACATATATAATTTCAAGTATAAAAATTTGAAATAATTTTTTTCTATCCTAAGATAACTAATACACAATACATATTACCTATCGGTAATCAAGCGAATTGAAAACAAAAAAAAGTAACTATTGTGTCCCTTGAATATTTCCCTATATCTGTCAAAATCCAATGTTAACTTGGAGAGTTTCCATAATAAAATATTCTTTACAAACTCACAAATCTTCAAATAACTATAAGCAAATATCATTTAAAAGTGAGAATAAACCAAGTATTTTAAACCTGTATCAATGTTTCTTTAACCATATGACTACTACTTAATTCATACCTCTATAACTCATTCAACTGAGTTAGTTTCCCAAAAAGTCTTTCACAATGGAAAATTGAAGAAGGAGATAACAAATATAAGCCCTTCCAAACACAACTTTAATCAAAAATTTATTCCCTAGATCCAATATTTAGGAATCCTCAAAAAATAATGTATTGAAAGGAATAAAATCATACAAATTCAATGTTATAATCATGCTTATCAAAACTATTAAAATAAACATTTAACCATAAGGGTTGTTCCCTCCTAATGGTTTTCATAACTGAATAGGAATGCTTTCATCTTTTCAACTCTATCTCAAAGAGTTAGATGATCCATGTTATATTTCAAAAAGTTTTTTTTTTTTTTTAAATTATAAATATAGGTAGAATTTACTTCCAAATTAACCCACACAAAGGTTATCTATATTTAAAATATAATTGTGCAAACATAATTACACTAAAAATAACTCATACCTCTTTGAGAACTATGAAATGCACCTATTGAGTACTGGCTAGTTTACTATTGGTATCTTAAACAGCTTCCTACTTGAAATCTAAAAATATTAACAAATATATGATACATACCAATTCCTTAATGAGATAAAACTCAAAAATCAAAGTGTAAAAACTTGTCCAATACTAAACATCACCTTTTTTCCATTTCCATATCTTACTATTGAACTGGTCTTTTCACTTGTTCCTATAATCAAGGACATAGGCATTATTAATATAATTAATAATCCAAAATAATAAGGCTACACAATAGGTTAACAAGTACTAAAACTATTATGTCAATACCAATATTAAACCAGACCATAACCATACCTCAATCTTCCCTCTATGTAAGACTAGTAATCGAACTTCAAATAATTCCTCTTGGAGATGCATTGTGGAAAATGCCTTGCATGTTATCTAAATGATTCCAATGAAATAAAGGTTATTCCTTTCACAAAACCATCTAAAACCTTAAGTGTCAAAGTGTTATGTTATTACCCTGATTGATCATGTAGGGATATTAGTTCTAGAATCTTGGCTATCAAAAGCTTGTCTTCTTCCAACGAATTGGAACACCTTCGAATTTAATTTCTTACTAGCCTTCCTTCATAGTCAACTAAAATAGAAGAATCAAAACCAACATTTGATATTTAAAAACTTAAAACTTAATTATATCACAATTAAAGCAAGGTCCTGTAATCAATTGATCTGATACAAAATTTGATCCATAAGCTATACAAACAACACAATTTTCTAAAAAATAGATACTAGATTCTCAATTCTTAAAATAAATAGAATTGGTGTGGAAATCTAGGATTGAGTGAAATTAATTAGATAACTTTATAAACTCATTTCCCACACATAAATTCTGATTTGTTATCATATTAAAATTTCTCATAATTTAATCCTAGTGCCTCATTAATTCTTTTTTGATTGAATTAAAAATGAAACATAAAATAATTGAAAGGAAAAGTGACACTAGAAATGATAATGGATTTCACCCATAATTTGGGCTACATCTCTAGGATTTATTAACTACAATTTGATCCCTTATAAAAATGATGCAAATATACACTTTTCAACTTACATCATAAGTGGATTTAAGGAACTTGAAATGTGATGTTGAACCAAACTTTTAAGACTTTGATTCATTTAACAAACATCTTTCCTATGCCTATAGCATTTGTTCATCCTTCTTTGTATATTCATGCAATTATCGATTTGAGTGTATCTGTAAACCTTTAATTATGAATAATAATCAAAAAGAGTGCCTCTAGATTTTTTTCAGACCTGTAACCCCTATAAATCTACAACTATCTATATCCCTCCAAGTTAAGAAATAAATAGAGGTAATCAAAAATAATATAGTATACATATTTCCCTTGTCTACCATATATAAGGAAATAAATAACCTTGATCTCTATCAAAACCATATCATTTTTATGTTCATGTTACTTCCATTCCTTGCTAAAATCTAAACAAATAGAAGAAAACTTAGTCTCATCTACCCAGGAACCATTCCCTGAAACATATAGCTCTACATATATATTTATGGGGCCTGAAGGCTTTACATAATAAAACAATATATTTATTTTCCTAGATCAAACTATCTTTTATAATAAAAAAATATAAGATAAACGTATATATTTGAGACTTTGAAAATTTTATATATATATATATATATATATTTGTGTGTGTGTGTGTGTGTGTGTGTGTGTGTGTGTGTGTGTGTGTGTGTGTGTGTGTGTGTGTGTGTGTGTGTGTGTGTGTGTGTGTGTGTGTGTGTGTGTGTGTATGTTTGTATGTATGTATGTATGTATGTATGTATGTATGTATGTATGTATGTATGTATACAAAAGACTCAATTTGAGCCTATGGTCATTTTTGTCTTATATTCACATTCAAGATGACATGGCTTAAATATCATCACCAAGGCTTAAATGCCTTCTAAATAGGTGGAGTCTCCTATTATAATTGTAAATTTAATTTTATAGAAAACGAATCTTATTTGTAATACCACACTAATTTCATGACTTTTATCAATGGATGAATAAAAAGGAAAAACTACAATGCATTAAAAACCTCCTTACCAATGCTAATGACCTCCTTCTATTTGGACTCAGTCTATGTGGTCTCTTAGGTATTTAATATGACCATGATGTAGATGGGCATGTGTTACTATAACTATTCATATGTCCATGGCTGGATTTGAATACACATAATGACCTCAGTTCTGTGTTCCATGGCTGAAGGTTATTTTCATAGAAGTAGGACTAATTCATTTAGACTTAGCTTGACCATACTAAATAGGGAAATACTTTAAGAAAAATAAATAAAAGAACACATATACGGCTCAATGTATATCTCTCCCCCATGAGACTGTATATACCATCACCAACTTCTTAAAATCTTGGTTTTCAAGTCCACAAATTATCTTTAATTTTTACCAAAGATGAGTGTATTCAAGATCATGGGCTCAAAATCATCCTAGTCTAAATTCACATCCACATTAATGACTCTAATAGGAATAATAACCCATATTATCTTTCACAAACTTGATCTTTCAAATAGATCTTCTTTTTTAGCTTGATCTCTATAAAGTGAACGATATCAACCCAATTCCTTGAGTCTATTGTGTGTTTTTCATCCCATGTCCAATCTCAATCATACGACTATCTAGACATATGTATTATTATCTAGTTGTGTCCATGGATTTTGGGAAAATAAACCCATAAACCCCTCTTTCACTTGGGATTACACCCAACCTTCCCCTAGTAGCTTCTCCATGGCTTGAGTTGATATCATGTTCCAAGGGCTACACATCCATTTCAAATAGACTGAAGCCTGTGCTTTGCATTTGCCTCCCCCCATCTAATTTTGTAGCTATGGATTATTTTTAAATACTTTTTTTTTAATATCCCATATTCATTAGTTTGAGATATTATAAGTTTTAAATAGGCAAGTCATTAGAAATATATGTGTGGTTATAACCACATCTCTTTCCCTTTTATTTCGATTGGTTTGGAAGCTTGATTGACAACTATGAGTTGGTTATCATTCTATTGTTGAGCCCCATGCAAGTTGGGATGATGATTTGGATTCAATAAGTTTGGAAATGAGCTTAGAATATGAGATATGATTTGTCTCATAACTCATCTTAGAACTTAAGTTGTTATCAAGTTGAGTTGGACTCATGGTGAGTTGGGTTACATAGTGAGTTGAGGTGCTAGGTAAGTTGAGCAAGTTGGAGTGCAAATTGAGTTGGGTTGAATTATGGCTTGGATAAATAGTAATGAATTGGTGGTAAGCCACATGGTGGACTAAGGACCCACTAGATGGGCCTATCCAATTAATCCTCATCCTACCACATGTCACAACCAAAATAATATAAATAATTATATGGTAAAAATAGTATAATTATGGAATTCATAAGATACTATTACCATACATGAATGTAGAGACCCCTCCATCATAAAGTGGGATCCACTAGCTATGCTAGCCATAGCCAACATTTTTACTGATGAAAAAAGTGACTCAAAAAATCCTCTATATCCATCAAAAATGAAAATGGACATCTTTATTCCATTTTGTGGGAAATTAGAAATGACTATCTTGGAATATTTGATTTGGCTAAACAATGTAATTTTCTCAGTGTTTATTGAATAACAATGTTCAAAGGTTTTAGTGCATCTAAGGCCTAAATCATGGGTTAATTTAGTATGAATTACATTATTATATGTTTCAACCTTTAATAAAGAGGGATATATAAAAAGGATCTATTTTACCTATGTTTAAAGAAAAATTAGTCATATAATTTTGAGGATTTGTGTTGGTAGGTGTTGCAAGGATACCTTTGGATACATGTATAAAGGTTTTATTTTTATTTATTTTTATGAATATAACAATATTATCAAGTTGGTTAGGATTGGACCTTAGGTATTTAGCTTCAAAAAATTAGATTTTGCATTTGTTGACATGATATATCAAATTTAGGTACACCAGTAGAATTTGAGATTTCAATATTTACATTAGAATGAGGCATATTAGCATCACTTTTAGGTAAGGTGTTGGTTTTTTTATTCTAAGTATGAGATGATTGTGGGTATAGATATTTCCTTCTATTTTTTTCCCTTAAATTAACCAAGTAAATGAGAACCTCTAGGGGTGACTTCTTATAAGGCATCACTGGATATTTTTTTCTTAATCTTTTCCTTTTCATTAGACTTCTTAGCTTCTTTTCTATTTTTTTCGTCTCTTATTTTGAGATATCATAAAAATAGTAAAGAACTAATCGTTCATGTCTTCAATAAAATAATCATTGTATTCATCATCTAAGTCATATTAAAAATATCTAATATTGGAACCACCATCAAGCTCTTCCATCTCCAATTCTAGAAAACTTGATCTTTTTGTTTCAATTTCAGCCTATTCATATTCATATACTTTTTAATATTTAATAGTTTCATTAATAAGAGTATTTAAATTTAGAGGAGATTTAATTATAATATTTTGTTGTGGTGTTTTAAAAATAGGATAGTTACCTTGTTATGGTACATATTTCTTCTTAACAATATTGGTATGGAAGATTTGGTGTCTTTTGTCATGTCATTCAAAAAATTATGTAAAAGTGGATCAAATAAATTTGGATATAAATTTTGAGTCTTAATTTTAGAATATTTCTTATTCAAATTTACATTAATTATTGTATTATATTCTACCTTGATATCCATAGTCTTAGTAGCATTCAAATATGCAAATTGATCTCTTCTCAAAATGAGACTTACTTTTGAAAATTGTGAGTTAATAAAGATTTTTTTTGGTTTTATATCATAGATGTAACAACTACAAGAATAATGTACAATAACTTTTTGAAATTTTATAAAAAATCCCTCATAGGTTATTGAAGTTACTTATTCATTTGTGAAAGTTATGAAATAAGGGTGTGTACGTATTCAGTTGGTTTGACTCTCTCTTCAAACTCTTTTTTTCATTCTATTCAAGTTGGTAATATATCATGCCCCGAGGTGATAAAATTAGTCCATATCACCTTATTGAAAATTTTAATGAAAAATATGACTACAACATATTCATGTTGTACTCCAAAAATTATACTTGTCATAAACAATTCAACAATGTGCTCATTAGGGTATTGTTTACCATATCCTAAAAAACATAGGAAATGTTTTTATAGTGAATTTAGTAGGTTCATTAACCTATTATAATAGAGACAATGGGCCTATTGTTTGACCCCATGGTACATAATCCATATTTTAAAAGGTTATGTTTAAAGGAAAAACATTACTAGAGAAAACCAAATCCCATATTATCATAGTTCCATCTTCTTTTTCTTGTTTTATGGGAATGGAAGGAACACTTATATATTTATTGTTTATGCTCTTATCCAACCTTGTAGTAGACTCCTAGAAATTATGGATATCACCTCTATGAGCTAACTCCAAAAATGCAATTCTAATCAAGATATAGACATCTAGAGTCATGTATTCCTCATTTTTTTGAGATGGGGGTTGGTAAATGTCAACAAATTATGACCTTGAATGATTAGATACAAACCTTGAGGTAGTCTTATCTATCTTCACTAGGGTATTTATAAGAGATTAGAAAGTGCATCAAAATAAAGTATTGTAGCCTTAAAACAAATATGATGACCACTCCCTCGATGGGGCATCATCATAGGCTTCCCATCTTCCCAAATAGGGGTAAACTATAGACACCTAAATCTGGCCATCGATAACCTCTAATTAGGATTTTCATAAATTTCTAACTAAAATGCATAATTCAGCCTAAAATAATAAAACATGCTAAATGCTGTGAAATTGACTTATTCAAATGCTATTTTTGGCTAGAGTATCATTAAATAGGTCAATGTAATTTATGGGCTGACTAATTTTGATTAGATCATTCTGAATTAAAATTCCAATTTTACACCTAGGTGCTCTAGATTGCTCTTGCCTATCAAATATATTGCATAAGATACATGCCATTGTTATTTGTTATTGATAACATCCTAAATGGGATAATAGAACTAACACATCTGACATTGACCTCCAATTCTAATCCAATCAAATTTTGGACTCATAATAAGGCATTCTGATCAATTTGAGTAATTTTAATCATGCTTAAGAGCTAGTTAAACCAAATTAGAGCCTAATTAATAATTCCATGGAAACTTGTTGAATACTTATTTTTATAAATGAATATTTAATATATGCATCATTAGGTGACCTCATTTCTTGAGAAGACATCCCTAGGTCGTAAATGCCACAAATATCAGGATTCATGCCTCTCATACCTCAGCATAGCCCTCCATGCCTCTTAAATTCTCCTCTATCCCAAATATTAATGAGCCTATTTATCAATTTTAATTGGATAATTAGATTAATCCTTAGCCACACATCTCAATCTATAGATGGATGGTTTAGGTTGATTCTACCCATTTGAAAAAATCTATAAATAGGAGGCCTTGCCACATGAATTTTAAGCTTGGATAATGCAAAGTTATAATGCACAAATGATTCTAAAATCTATTGATATTAGTGTTATAATTCCAAAATATTGAGATAATATTCAAAAAATCCAAGAAAAATCCAAACATGGTGCCAAGAGGAGGTGGAGGATAGTTAAGCTCCAATGCAACAGACCTTTTGAAGCACAAACCAAGCAAGCCAATTGAATAACACTCCTAGAGCATAAAGGAAGGTAAGGAATGTGTATTTCTTGAATTTTATTTGTGAATTATTCATTTGTTTTTCTTCAGTAATATCTCCCTTTAAGACAAGATTAAGGTGTTAGCATTCAGTGTGTTTTGTTTGATTTTTATTTCATTCACTAACACAATACTAATCTCCCCTTATTACAATCTTATGTTCACAAATGGCACACCTAGTGGGACTTGAATAGATTAACAAAAATGACCTCAATACTCCTTCATGAAACTCACTAATTTTTTTATCCACAATCTTATTTTAGGAGGCTCAAAAGAGTGAAAAAATAAAGAAAAACACATTTTTCTTTAAGTGGTAGTTTTGACTAGACATAGTCACGAGATTATCCTACAACTCACAGGTTTGTCTAACCAAGTCACGATATTGTGAATAAAATTTTAGTGCTTAAGTGAAAATAATGTTACTTTTAAAGTTATTGTATTGATCTATAACTCATGGTATTGTCACCACAAGTCACGGTATTGTGTTCTAACTATTTTATTTGTCTCTATTTGCATGTTTAGTAGCGATATTGACAATACCACTACTTGTAAAGAGTGATATTTAAATACTTCTACTAAAAAGTAGAGATATTGAAATATCACTACTCTCAATTGGTATTATTACAATCCCAATACTCTCAAAATTGATAGACTAATGGTATTGTCACTATGAGTTTTGGTACTGTAGTGTGTAGAATAAGCCATTTTCTAGAGCTTTGTTTGGGGTCATCCAGACTCTATTTTCAATGATTTTTTTTAAAACCATGTGTTTTTTATAAATTTTCATAATATGTCATTATTTTATCCTTAATTTGTATACTTTTTTCACAAAACCTCATTTTACCCCAAGTAGCAGGATTGTGACTCTGAGTAGCAGGATTATTGACTACAATACCGTAACTTGTAAAGTTACGATATTGTCCTACAACTTGCAAGATCATCAAATAGAGTCATGATATTGTGAAAAAATATTAGTGATTGGTTACAATGTCACAACTCTTAAATTTGAGGGATTATCTTACAACTTGTGGTATTTCTCTATGGAGTGGTGGGATTGCACTATGTAAAAAACCCAAGACTTCATTTTTTAAAGCTCATTGTTTCAAACTTAAAGTAGCTTCAAGGCTAAAGGACATAATAACATTTTTTTTTCAAGACCATCTTTAAAATTAGCTTCAAAATGTTTAGACCAACTTTTACATGCTTTAAGGTGCTTAACGTTAAATTTAGGTACTTAAATAAGTATTTTTTTTAGCATTAGTTTTCAAAGTTCACAATCTTAAGACCAAGGGGTCAAAAGAATATCACCACACCTTTCTATTTGGGGCTTAAAAATGGACTCATCTTTCAAATATTTTGTTTTCACTACTTGTTTCAATTAGCACTTTATTTTTTTAAAACACAATGATGTTTCATGTACACTCTTCCATTTGTCCCTTTTAGGGAACCCTTGGAATCAAAAGTGCTTTCCTTATTTAAAAATTGCCTAGTCCAAGGCATAGAAATAACATTGGATAAATCACTCCCTAAGAACTCATAAAAGTATTGGGTGACCTTGAAAATAACCATAAAGCCTTTCTATTTTATGCTTTCTTTATTTCATGTAAATTTGGCTTGTGAGGGGGACGTCATTACCTCCCATGAGTTATTTAGGAAATCTTTGACCTAAGCTTTCACCTCTTGATACCAAATTAATTTGGATCTATATTGGAGTTACACATGGGATATAGTGACACTTTAGACATCACACTACACTATGTGAACAACAAGATGTAGTGGTTGTAAAAAGGACTAGAAATTTTTGCAATAGTCCAAGTGAAATGAAACCAAAATCCATGATTTTATTTTACATCATTTGATGTGAAAGTCATTATGTAATTGATTCCCCTAGAATTTTTATAAACTTGTAGATCTTAGACAAATCCCCACTTACCACAGAAGTATTATTGGTGCAAGTTGTGCCTCACCATGTCATAGTACCATCATTTAAAATAATGGGGGTGTAAAAACCCTACTATATAATACATATTTACTTTTGTATGAAAACTTAAAATTCTCTCAAATGTTGTATATTGATAGATTCCAACAATACCAAGCAACCTTGTTATTTTAGAATCTAAAAATGATTAAATAGTTGGTTTTGTCCTAGATTAAAGTCTTGTTTGGAGTCAAAACTTGGTGTAAACAAATGATACAAATCAAAACACATGGTCCCCAATTTTTCTTTGAACAAAGAGGCATTATTCTACCCACGTGAAATCCTCAATTTGCCTTGTTCAAAATTTATCAAAACTTGTAGTCATATCATCCACTTTGGCACAGTTATGCTACCCAATTAAGTCTAGACCTTTGACAAATTTATTTAAGTCCTTCATTTATAATTTCATATAGTTGATGTGTTAAGTGGGTTCACAATTTTCACTAAACTTGAGGGAACTTAGGTTTAATATCTAATTTGGGTTGAAGGCCGCTTAAGACTCATGATTGTTATCACCACTTGATAGACTTAAGTCATTTTGTGCTAAACACTCACACTTTGAGTCTATTTACCATAAAATTTTGAGTCAAGAAAGGTAGTGTTATGCTATAAAATTTGTGAGAAATTATCTTTGCCTTAGATAGTTTTTGAAACAAGTATTTTGTTACATCTTTTAGGTAGTCTAGTGTTGTTATGCTGCCCAAAACATTTCAGATATTGTTTTATAGGCCCTCTTGCATAGATTTCAAATTTGTTCCTACAATTTCAAACCAATCTGAGTATACCTTTGTGAAAATTTGTCTAGCACAGTTATGTTTTTCACTTTTTGTGTAGCTTATTAGTCAAAAGAACCAAGTTTTATATCATTATTTGTGAGAAAAATAAACTATCTCTAGAGTGCCTTTTATTTCATACCTTATACCTATTTGATCATGTCTATGTCCAAGAATTAAATTTCTAATGTTTTTTAGAAGTGTTTCAAATCTATTAGATTGGAAATTTCATCTATTTTCAACGTCTAGCTTTTGACACCATTTGGCCAAGAGTCCTAGTGCATGCCTTGTTTGAGCCTAGATTTTGACGCGACATTTGGCCAAAAGACCTAGAAACTTTTAATTTCCTAGATTACACTGATTTGAAACACTTCAACCTTAGCATTTGGAATTTTTATTTTTGGTTCATTTACATAATATTTTTATGTAAGATGTGTACCGTTAGATACTTAACATTAGCTAGAGTTATCACAAATCTTTGCATAACCTTTTTTATCCTTTTGATGAATCTAGACCAAGTTTGAACATCAGCTTTTAGAAATTATCTTTATAGAGTTTGTAAAAATCTTTAAACTTTTATAGCAAATCATTGAATATAAATCCCAACATGTAATCCTACACTCGTAGTGGACTCATGTACAATTTAAGGATTAGTAATGTGGTTGTGTAGGAATAAATGGTTCAAGACCCCTACATAGATAATATTGCTTATGATATGGATCCTTATCCCTCTTATGATACTCAACTAGGGACACAAATACAAGATCCATTAGCTAAATATTTGGTTAATACACTACCTTATTCATAACAAGACCAAGAACAAACTACACAATACTTAGCTATAATACCCACAATTGACGAACTAGTTCTATAGTAGTCATGCTCTACTAATACGCCTTCCACATATGATCCATTTTTATTTGAGCATCATTTATTAGATAACAAAGATGAGATTTTTTTTAGAGCTATAGAGGTAGGGGCCATGTTTCTAGCAGACTTCCCCCATGAGAATTTACTAATCCTAGTAAGAATGCCCCACAATATAATTTAAGATCAATAGGCTTCTTATATAAATCCTTTGGCTCTAGTACAAACAACATTTTAGGAACCTAATATGCCTAACAGAGGAAAAAAAATCATGGAAAACCAATTTAACCAAATGTAGATGGCATATCAAACATACTTGAATCTAGCATGCAATTTCAATCAGATGACCATGGTGAGTAAACCTCTTACTAACTTAGTTCTTTCAATAGGATTTTTGATAGAGTTAACTAGTCAAGACAATCTACGTTTAGACCCATTCATAAAAAACACTTTGGTATACAACTATCTACATATGCCCATCATTGAAAAAGTGTCTTTTGCTTCTATGTAGAATAATTAGCAAAATATAGTGGACAATGTGCAAGCAACGTCCAATCCAAATCAAAGTAGTACTAATGCATAAACAACTAGTCAACAAAATGTGCCTATAGTTAATACTACGAGTGGACCATCATACCAAGGAGTAGGAGTTTCTACATCCCAACCTCAACCAACTACTTCATCGGTTGTGAAACTAATAGGATTAGGTAGTCAACCAACAACTAATGTTATGCCTTAACAATAGAATGTGATGAATCCTACTCCTCCCCAACAAGGGATGAGTAGAATTACATAATATTTGGCATAATCAAGTGTACCAACATAATAGAGGGAAAATATATTTCCACATCAAAAAGGGGAATCTAATATTCCACCTCATCAGGTAGTGACAAACATACCTCTTCAATCACATACTAGTGTACTAATCCAAAACCAAATGATGACTAGCCAACAACATGTAAATATTATTTAGAGATAGATACTAAATATTCAACATGTAGTCACTTCTCAAGAAGTATTCATGTAAAAATGAGGCTCCCATATTTCTCAAGTACCTAATAGACAACAATTTGTTCAAAATGTGCCACAATTTCAGAGATAGGGTCTTGGTTCACAACTTTCCACTCAATAGCAAGGTTTAATTAGTCGGTAGTATGTCTCTTTTCAACCACAATATGCACAATATAGTTATATCCCTCCATCCCAACCACAAATCCTCCAACTAAACTTTTATAGCCAACCTAAACCAGAATATTACACAACCAAATGTACAATTTTAAGTACATCCTAGTCTGTGTATGCATATTCTTGGTCCATTTTCTAGCCAAACTATTATAACCCAATATATATATATATATATATATTCATCATACCCTAGTCAAAGTGTCCCACTTGTGACCTCCCAACCATCTACCCAAACCAATGTTCCTTCTAGTTTCCTATCTCAAGAATTATAATAGATGAAGGATGCAATTGCTACCATTTAGGCTAGGAAATAGACTAAAATGTTTAAGTTGGATGACATGTGTTACTTTTAGATACCACTTCCTCCAAGATACGAACCACCAAAATTTGACAAATACAAAGGGAAAGGTGACCCTAAGACCCATTTAACCAAGTTCTTTGTTTCATGTCAACTAGTACTATATAACGATATATACCTTTTGTTGTTTTTTTTGAGGAGCTTGGTTGGACAAGACTTAGAGTGGTTCTTAAAGTTTCCCAAGAATTTATTAATAAATTTTGATGATCTTTCCAATAAGTTTATGCAACACTTTTCCTATAATCTCCAACATGAGATTTCATTGGTTGACTTGACACAAGCAAAATAAAATGCTAGTGAGAGTTTTTCAAGTTATCTATAGTGATGGAGAGCCCTTGCAAGCTGATTCACCCACAATTTACTAGATAAAAAATTATCCATTTTGTTTACTCAAAATTTACATAGTAAGATAGCTAATTATCTAGAACTATAATGTGCACATACTTTCAAGGAGATCATTGACAAAGGCTTATTGATTGAGTGATCCCTTATTAATAAAGAGATCATAAATATTACATAAAATAATTAGAATCAAGGTAATAGTCAGGGAATTGGCCACAATTAACATCCAATCCAAGTACAAGCATCACAACCATCATAGGCCAATAACCAAGATAGACTAAATCAATTCAACTGTAGTAAGAATGTTGTGGGAAATAGAGTAACTGAGTCACATCATATCCAAATAGTACAAACATCATCTACACCACCTTTTTAGCTCTCTTAACCAAAAACTTCTCTAACCAATGTTGCAATCACAACAACCAAGACCTATACATAAAATACAACAACCTTTACCATTGTAAACCCCTCCTTCAAGGAGAATTGTGCCTACACATCATGTCTTTAGTGACTTGGGAGAGCCTATTGAGTCTATATTTCACAAAATTTCCACTTCTAATATAATTATTTGGCCTATACTAAATAATTATCCAAAAGGCATTATTTATTCTAATTTGTACCATGAAAATCAATTATATTAATATCATTAGGTCAATAGGCATAATCTATGAAGATTTGTGCAAATCAAGTATTTGATTGAAAATATATTAGAGAATGGGGAGATAACATTGGATAATGGTGCTTCCACCTCCAATCAAAATCTTGGGATTTATTGAAACCCCTTTCCCTAACATAACACATAATAGTAGCATAACAATCAACAACAATACTGACTGGTGCAATATCAAAATCAAAAGCCAAACTAGCAAAATCAGTAAAATCAATAGTAGAACCCATAATGTAAAAATAATGGACAAAAATAACATTAGAATGATAAGAAAAAATAAACCTACCATGCATTTTGTTGTTCCCAAAATTTGTCATTCCTTTTTGGGACAACACATGAACTATTTTTGGTCCTACAAGCCAAAAATTATCTCTTCCCTTCTCAAAAATTGTTATTAGCCTTCAAATTCTCTATTTTTAAAACTTTCTCAGCTAAGGGACCCTATAGGCAAGATTCTACGGACTCCCCAGGATCAAATCTATGGACTCTCAAGGCCTCAAAACTATGGACCCTGCAGGCCAGTTTCTCACATCTACGGAATCCCCCAGATCTACAGACTCATTTCTACGAACTCCCCCAATTCTATGAACTCAAACTATGGACTCTATAGGTCAAACTAAAAAATTCATAGATGATTTATATGGACTCTTTAAAAGTTATAGAAAACTACAGACTTGGATTCTATGAACTCTGTAGGCAGGCTCACATCTATGGACTCTCAAGGCCTCAAAAATATAAACTCTGTAGGCCAGTTTCTCACATCTACAGACTCTTTAAAGGTTAGAGAAAACTATGGACTTGGTTTTTGTGGAATATATAGGTAGGTTCATTTCTATGAACTCAGAATCTATGGACTCTATAGGAAGGAAACTATGGACTCAAATCTACAGACTCTACAAGAAAGAAATAGGTTTAACACTTAGCCATTTTTTCAATCAAGAAATTCAAAGGGGTCTTCCAAAAGCCTGAAGGACAAGTTCTCTTGTAGAGGGTGCTTATCTACCAAAGTGGACCATTGAAAAAATTTGAAGGATAGTTTTGGGCTCAAACAGCCCTTGCAGAGGGTAGGCAGAGAGCAGGTGAGCCATTTCAAAGGCCGAGCGAACAAGGAATTCCTTTGGAAAAGTTCCCATGGTAAATTTGTTAAGGACCATTCCCTTGGAACAAAAATTTTGAAGGAATTCATTCAAACTTTTGTCTGAAGGAAATGAGCCTGACCAAAGAGAAAAGCCCACAAAAAATGCCTGATGGAAAAAGACAAAGCAAAGGAAAGATTTCCTTCAGACTTTGGTCCGAAGAAAAAGCTTGAAGCAAAATTCCATTGACAAAACAAAAGTCTGTTGAAGGAATAAAATATTGAAGGCCATCCAAAAGACCTTGAAGGGTAGATACCCTTGCGAGGGGCTCTCGTCAACCCAAAAATAGGCCTTTCTCAAGACACCAAATGGATTCTTTCCCTTCAAGAAGGAAAAAATAAGAAAGCTGAAGGAATTGTCAAGGAAATTGTTGTGCCCACAGACGTCAAAGTTGAGCATCATGAACTAGTTGTTGAGATCCAGACGTCTGGTGACGTCCCCATGGCTATTAATTTTAGGGTGACCAACTAGCCATTGGTTTTCAAATGATGATGGGCCCAAAGATGTCAAATTTGTGACAATGGAATAGATTTTGATATTTAAAGCTTAAGCATGGACCCAAATGGATTCAAAGGCCTTAAGGCCAAGGCTAAGAGGAAGAACTATTGAGGAGAGGAGCCAAAAGAGTCGACAAAGCTAGAAAAGGTAGCTTGAGGGCTCAAATCACATTAAGGAGAGATAAAGAGGGAAATATCTATGTAGAAGTTATTCTAGTAGGTGGAACAATCTAAAAAATAGATATTTGAGCCCTTAAACATTTAAGGTGCCACCTATTTGTCCCCCTTAGAGTAAGGAAAAAGTGGGCAACTACATAGACAAGAGAATACATGTGAAATGAAATGACATGTCATAGTTAAGGCAATACACAGTTCCTAGCATGGCCCTCTCGATAGAATTGAGTGTGCATTGAAGGAATTTATTGTATCATGGGTTGTCTCATTGGAAAGAGTGTCAAGCTTTGCTTGGTGGCTATACATTGAAATTTCTCTCATTATGCAATAAGAGACTTTTTCATTTTTTACAGAAATGGAACTCCACTGAAATTGGATGGCAAATACTAAGACTTTGAGCTCAAATTATTGTTCATATTATTTTATCTAAATGAGAAAGCAAGATACTTGTAGACTTTGTGCTGTTATAGCTTGTGCTATTCTAGGAAATTGTTCTTATGTCTATTTCCTAGAATCATTCTTATTTGTTTAATCTAACAAGCAAGATTTATGGAAGTAATTAGGAAGGTGTCATGAAGTCAGTTGTGGAAGACTTTGTGTTGTCTACAATTGTCTTTAGTTTGTTTGTTTTCTATTTCTATGTAAAGGACCTTGGGATGACTTTGTGCCCTCATTTTTCTTTGTATCTCACTCTTTGGGCAGCTGAAGTGGAGACTTTGTGCTACACTTCATTCTATTGGTTACTATACCCTGTTACTAGTCACTTGTCATTTCCTGAAAGAAATCTTGCTATTTCCTACAAGACCACTTATAAAATAATAAAAGTGCCTTCAGTGTCTTTACCAAGATTTCTCCTTTGTCTGTGAGCATCATCTCGGAAAAAAGAGAGATGGATGGTGTTACCCTACCCCTGAGTGTTATTTTCTGCATATATATAGTATATAGCTCCTCATATTTTATAGGGAACCTCCCTTTGATGAGAGGAGAGATTTTTCCCCTTTGGATGTGATAAACCTACAACTTTGGATGACCAATCTCCCTTGCTATGGATGATCAGACCTATTTTTCTCATCAGTATGCTGGTGATAAAATATTCAACCAACAATTTTTTGGTGACTCTACTGGGGATTTTGAGCAAGTAGTTCCTATCCTTATCAATTGTATACTCTGGTGACTCTCATCTAGGTCTTACCATTATCATTATAGCCTTATCTATTCCCACTATATAATTTGGTCTACAAACTAGAGCCACTGAGGAAGAATAACAGTTTGAAGCCTCAAGCTTCAAGCTGAAGTAGAACCAGTTCTTTCTCATTTTTATCCTACAATCTGGAAACTCCATGTTATACCAAAATTTAGAGCACCTGAGGTGTTGTTGACCCAGTATTTGAGTTGGTGTAGCAAGGAAATTTCAATTTATTTCCTCCACAACCTCAAGTTCAATGATCCAGGAGTGTTCCTCCCATCTGTACAGGGTCACCAATACAAGGTCAAGCTTCTTTTTCTTCTGTCACTAGAGCTTTACCTATACATACTCCACTCAAATTTATTATCCCTGCTTTCCATAATCTAATCATGGTAGCTCAAGGCCCTGGGGTAACTCTTTTCATCCACTAAATTCGACTCCACCTCTACATGAACTTCCATGTAGTTTAAGGAAGAATTTCCCCAAATTCTTTGATGAAGGGAAGTTCATCTTGATGAGCACATTGAATCCTTCAGCATAGCCTATGGCATGATAGGTGTGGAATTTGAGGACGTGGCAATCAGACTGTTTGTGGAAACATTACAAGGTGCTGCTATAGACTAGTTCTACCACCTAGAAGCTCGATTAGTAACTGATTGGAACACACTCAAAGCTAAATTTTAAGCAAGGTTCAATCCTACAAAATATGCACATGCCTTGTTGGCCCAACTCACAAAAATGAAGAAGGAACCTCATGAACCTATGAGGGATTTCATTGCAAAGTTTTATAAGCTAAGGAACCAAATTCTTACCATTGCTTAGCCAACACCTAAAAATATCAAATGCTTCTTCATCAACTCATAGTTACCTAAAGTGAGTTTTCTACTGAGATGTGTTGGCCACATAGACCTTGTTACTACTCAAGATTTGGCTACTAAGGTAGAAGATGACCTTATCTTGGTAGAAAAGATAGGGAGAGATCCTAATAAAGGTAAACCCTCTTCATCTTCTTAATATCCACCTACAACCACCACTAATCCAATGGTGTAGAAGCTGGAAAATGACTTTCTAGCTCTCAAAAACCAAATGGCTCAAGGAATACCATTTGCTCCTTCATATAGAGATATGCCAAGGAGGACATTTTAGAATCATCCATACCAAGGCAATGTTGCCAGGAATCAAGGACAAACAAATCATCATCCTCCCCCATGATGGAACCTAGCCATTAAAGCACCTCTGACCAACTCAGCAGTTGGATATCTAGAAACAGAACATGATTCCTCTTTCCAACCTGACTTTTATCAAGAAAATTATGTTGATCTCTTCATGGAGGACTAGGAAGAATCAGCTGGCAACTCCAACATTCATTTCTTGAATTACCAGGATGAACCCAGAAGTGAAGGTGAAGTAGCTGAGGGATCATATGCTGTGTTTACCTAGTCCAAGAATCAGTCAGTCTAGCAGGATGATAAAGAGAAGATAGGAGAGCAACCTCGGCTTATAATTTCAATTGCTAAGTGGGGAACCACTCTGCCTTTCTAGCCAAAGGACCCAGTGATTCCTAAAAAAGTAAGTACTCCAAACTTGCCTTCACCTTCAACTTTGAATTCAAAGATCAATCCTCCCCCTCCTAAAAATAAAAAGGATGAACTCCCATCCTCTACTCCTAGCTCATTCAAGGATATTTGATATAATTTACCATATAAATAAATTGAAAATTCAAATGTCTAAATTTGAATTCCTATAGTCCAACCCTGATCAGTTGGATAAATTGGTTCAATGTGTAAAGAAGCAAACCATCCCATCAAGACAAGAAGCTAAGAGAGTAACTCATGATACCCCAAGGAACATGTCTATCCAAAAAAACCTTGTCATTACTCCTCCTTCTACTCCCAGGAAAATAGAACCTTTTTATGTTTCTCTGTTGATAAACGGTCACAAGCTAAGTAATTACATCATTGATTCCAGAACTTTAGATAATGTCATGCCTACCAAAGTGGTAAAATCTCTTGGTCTCACATTGACCAAGACATTTGGGAGATGTTTCTCCATGGAGAACAAATAAGTCCCACTGCTGGGATAAATTCAAGATGCCTAGTTTGCATTTACAGCATTCCTAGACAAAAGAATCAAGATGATTGTCCTGGTGGCCGATGTCTTTGCATCATATGGCATCCTTCTTGGCTGAAATTTCTACAAGGATTTTGGTGGTGAGTTGAGTATGGACTTTTCTAAAGAAATAATCCCTGTCAAAGGCATCATGAAGAGGTTGCTCCCTGAGAAGGAAGTGAAATATGTGGTTACCCAAACATCAGTGCCTGAAGCTCAAATTCTATTTGAGTATTTAGGGATGGGTAATTATTTATTGATCATAGAAGATGTTCATGTTTTAGTTGAGGAAACTTCTAAAAATGATAGTCTAAAAATTGGTTCAGATAGAATAGAAGTAGACATGAGAGAACACAGTGTAGATGTAGAAGAATCCCCCTTTCCAAGAATAGAGAAATCTAAAGAAAAATCAGTTTCAAATGATGTATGGATGCTATAATTTGATGGCAGTTGTTCCTCTACTAATTTAGGAGCTAGGATTGTGTTGATATCTCCTCAAGGAGATATTTTTCTTTCATCATACAAGTTGAAGTTTAGCAACATCAAAAACATAGCTGAGTATGAATCTCTCTTACTTGGATTGAAGGCTACTCATGACAAAGGCATCAAACTCCTTCATGCTAAAGGAGATGTTGAGCTGGTGGTTCGTCAGGTGTAAAACATATACCAAACCAAAAATGAGAGATTACAAAACTACCGCAATTAGGTTTGGGACCAAATTAAATGCTTTCATGCTTTTGACATCTCTGCCATTCCCAAGGAATTCAATGATAGAGTTGATGCTTTGGCTATTTTAGCAACTCTTCTAGTCCCTCACCCTGACTTCAAAGGAGAAAAGTACACTATAGAATTGATCTTTTGACCAAGTGTACCTAACAATGTGAATCATTGGCAAGTATTTAATGGTGACCACCAAATCATTACCTTCTTGGAACAAAAAGGTAGCTTTAAATAGTGCCACTTTGAAGGCAATGAATCAGACCCTGAATCAAATCCAAACATAGGTGAAGAATTCCTAAAACTTAAAGGGAATAAAATTCCCAAAGGATTGGTATCCCTTGAGATGTTGTTTGACAAGCATGACAGATTTGTGAAACAGCAAAAAATAGATTCAAACTCTTCTCAAGAGTTTGATCAAGTAAATTTGGGTACCAAGGATGATCCCAAGATGGTGAACATTGGAAAGTGCTGCACTTAGGAGGAAAATTTCAAGTTCACTTCTCTACTTAGCTAGTACATAGATGTCCTAGCATACTCCTATGATGATCTGAAGTCACTCAGGCCAGAAAAAATCTGTAATGAACTTCCTCTCAAGGATGATTCGATGCCCTACAAGAAAAAATCCAAGCATTACAATCTAAAGATATCAGGTACTATTCTATCTGAAATACAAAAAATTTTAAATGCTAGGATAATCTTCCCAATCTGTCATTCCACATAGATTGCCAACAAGTGCCTGTAAGAAAGAAGAATGGCAAAATTTGCCTTTGTGTGGATTTTAGGAACTTGAATAAATCATCCTTAAAGGATAACTATCCTTTGCCCATCATGGATCAAGTGCTTTAGATAGTAACTGGTTTAGAGATGTTATCAATGCTAGACAGATTCTTCGGATACAACCAAGTTGAAGTTGGTGAAGCAGACCAACACAAAACTGCCTTCACCATGCCATGGGGCACCTTCACATATTGAAGAATGCCATTTGGTCTAATAAGTGCTGGCACCACTTTTTAGAGAGCAATAGACATTGATTTCAAGGATGAAATGGGTAAGTTCATTGTGATATACCTTGATGACTTGACCATCTTTTCCAAGCATTCTCCTGACCATGTGTGCCATTTGCAATAAGTGTTGGAATGCTACCACCAAAATGGCATCTCTTTGAACCCAAAGAAGTTTGTCTTTGGGGTGATAGAAGGGAAACTTCTCAGACACATTATATTTAGAGAAGGCATAAAGATTGACTCAAAAAGAGTCAAGTCCATCCAAGAGCTTACCCTACCCATGAGTAAGACTACAGTTCACTCTTTCTTTGAAAAAGTGATTTTTTTATGAAGGTTCACCCTTGAGTTCATTGAGAAGACTCATTATAGTATGAATATGATGAAAGGAAAGGCCACCTTCAGCTGGACTGAAGAAGGTAAATTATCATTTTGGGACATCAAGACAACCATTGCCCACACCCCAATTCTAGTTTGTCCAAACTATACCAAGGATTTCATCATGTATAGTTATGCTTCTGAACACACACCTTCAACCATCCTGGTTCAGTAGAATGAAGAAGGTGTGGAATCTCCCATATCCTTCATGATATATCCTCTCAAAGCTCATGAGATAAAGTATTCAAACAAGGAGAAACATGCATATGCAGTGGTCAAGGCAGTGAAGCATTTCCATTTTTACATCCTCAATTCCCACACTACTGCCCTGGTTTCTAACACCATAGTTAAATCCATATTAACTCAACAAGAGTTTGAAACTAAAAGAAGGACTTGGATTGATAAAATCCAAGAGTTTGATATAGTCATCAAACCAACAAGGCTAGTAAAGGGAAAGGGCCTTTGTCAATTCATTGCTGACAACAGACCCGAAGAAGCAGAGCATGAAGAAAAATAAGAAGACATGCCAACATTTCTCTTTGTCTCCACCATAAATGAGTGGTATTCAAATATTTCTCATTTCCTTACTTACAGTGAGTGTCCATCCCACCTATCTCATAAAGAAAGGAGGACTATCAAATTGAAGGCTGCCAATTTTGTCCTCTGGGACAATGGCCTATACAAGAAAAGCCTTGATGGAGTGTTCCTTCTCTGCGTAGATAAAGAGCATCAGAACCAAATTTTGAGATCCTTCCACAATCTAGCCTATGGAGGACAATTTTTTGCTTCTCTAACTACCCATAAGATTCTTAGAGCCAGGTATTATTGGACTACTTTGTTTTAGGATGTGTACAAGTGGGTATGAAGGTGTGAACTATGCCAACAGTTCATGGGAAGACCCAAGCTAGTTGCTCTACCTCTCAAGCCAGTGGTCATAGAAGAGCCCTTTCAGTAATGGGGAATCGATTTCATTGGTATTGTAAACCCATATTCAAGTGCTAGAGATGATTATGTCCTCACAGTGACAGATTACTTCACTAAATGGGCAAAAACAATTCCAACCAAGCATGCTACTTGAGAAGTAGTATGTGATTTCCTCAAGGAGAACATTATTTCTAGGTTTGGGGTCCCAACCAAGATTGTGACAGATAATATTGCTTGTTTCTCTTCTCATGAGATCACACAATTTTGTTTTTACTATGGGATTACCCTCTCCTACTCTAATTATTTTCCACAAGGGAATGGCCAAGCTGAATCAAGAAATAAGAACTTGGTGACCATCATTAGGAAGCTGGTAGATGACAACTAATGGATGTGGCATAAAGCATTGGTTGATGCTTTATGGGCAGATAGAATTACACCCAACAGGGTGATAGGTATGTTACCTTTCCAACTTCTATATGGTCTTAATGTAGAGATACCGATCACCCTAGAATTGTCGACAATCAAATTGGCAAAGGTAATTGAGGATCAAATGTATGAAAGATTCATTAATAAAAGGATCATATGATTGACTGAGCTAGATGAGTAGAGAACTATGGTGGTGGACTGAATTTCCACCCATCAAAATTTGGTGAAGAAGCTTTTCAACCAAAAAGCAAAAAACCATGTTTTCTAGATTGGAGATCAAGTCCTGTTGTGGGACAAAAGGAGAGAACCAAAGGGAATGCATGGGAAATTTGATTCCCTTTAGAGAGGCCCATTCACTATCCATGAGATCAAAGGGGAAAATAGTTTCCTATTGAAGTATCAATATGGCATGCTCTTTTCTCTACCTCACAACGGGCAGCATCTAAAGCACTTCAACTCTTGAAGTATCAGATAAGATTTTTGTACATATGTATATTTGTTTAGTCTTTAGTTCTGTTGTTTGCTTTCACTTTTCATTTTTATTTTTTATCACCTTGTTTCCTTTTTGGTTGGCATGACTCCATAGCCTAATGGCACACTTAAAGACACTAGAGATTCTAGTTTCTACTCCCCTTAACTGCTTCAAAATCTTAACTGAGGGAAGTTCCCCAATTGGAGCCAACTGTTGTTCCCAAAATTTGTCATTCCTTTTTGGGACAACACATGAACTAGTTTTGGTCCTACAAGCCAAAAATTCTCTCTTCCTTTCTCAAAAATTGTTATGAGCCTTCAAATTCTCTATTTTTAAAACTTTTTCAGCTAAGGGACCCTACAGGCAGGATTTTACGGACTCTGTAGGCTCAAATCTATGGACTCTCAAGGCCTCAAAACTATGGACTCTATAGGCCGATTTCTCACATCTACAGGATCCCCCAAATCTATGGACTCATTTATATGGACTCCCCTAGTTCTATGGACTCAAACTATGGACTCTGCAGGTCAAACTATGAACTTCATAGATGATTTCTATGGACTCTTTCAAAGTTAGAGAAAACTATGAACTTGGATTCTATGGACTCTGCAGGGAGGCTCACATCTACAGACTCTCAAGGCCTCAAAAATACGGACTCTACAAACTAGTTTCTCACATCTATCGACTCTTTCAAGGTTGGAGAAAACTATAGACTTGTTTTCTATGGACTCTGTAGGTAGGTTCATTTCTACAGACTCAAAATCTACAGACTCTGCAGGAAGGAAACTATCGACTCAAATCTATGGACTCTGTAGGAAATAAATAGGTTCAACACTTAGCTATTTTTTCAATCAAGAAATTTAAAGGGGTCTTCCAAGAGCTTGAAGAACAAGTGCCCTTGTGGAGGGTGCTTAACTGCCAAAGTGGACCATTTCAAAAATCTAAAGGATAGTTTTGGGCTCAAATAGCCCTTGCAGAGGGCAGACAAAGAGCAGGTGAACCATTTTGAAGGTCAAGCAAATAGGGAATTCCTTTAGAAAAGTTCCCATGGGAAAGTTGTTAAGGACCATTTCTTTTAGACATAAAGGCTGAAGGAAATGAGCTCAACTGAAGACAAAAGCTCACAGAAAAATGCTCGATGGAAAAAGACAAAGTGAAGGAAAAATTTCCTTTGGACAAAATGTCTGAAGGAAAATCTTGAAGCAAAAGTTTTTTGATGAAACAAAATCTCGTTAAAGGATTAAAAGCCTGGAGGCCATCCAAAAGACCTTGAAGGGCAGATACCCTTGCAAGGGGCTCCCGTCGACCCAAAAATAGGCCTTTCTCAAGACCCCAAAGGGATTCTTCCCCTTTGAGAAGGACAAAACAAGAAAGCCAAAGGAATTGCTGAGTAAAGTGACGTGCTTGCAGACATCAAAGTTGAGCATCATGAACTAGCTGTTAAGATCTAGACATCTGGTGACATCCCTGTAGCTATCAATTTTAGGGCGACCAACTAGCCATTGTTTTTAAAATGATGATGGGCCTAAAGAAATCAAATTCACAGAAATAGAATAGCTGTTGATCTTTATAAGCTTAAGCATGGACCTAAATGTATTCAAAGGCCTTAAGGCCAAGGTTGAGAGGAAGAACCACTGATAAGAGGAGCCAAAAGAGCTAGAAAAGCTAGAAAAGGTAGCCCGAGGGCTCAAATCATAGTAGGGAGAGAAAAAGATGTAAATATTTGCATAGAAGTTATTCTAGTAGGTGGAACAGTCCACAAAATAGATATTTGAGCCCTTAAACATTGAAGGCACCACTTGTTTGTCCCTCTTGGAGTAAATACAAAGTGGGCAACTATGTAAACAAGAGGAGACATGTGAAATGAAATGACATGCCATAGTTAAGGTAATACACTATTCCTAGCATGGCCCTCTAGGCCGAACTGGGGGCACATTAAAGGCATTGATTGTAATGTGGGCCATCCCATGGGAAATAATGCTAATCTTTGGTTGGTGGATATACATTGTAATTTCTCTCATTATGCAATAGGAGACTTTTTCATTTTTTACAGAAGTGAAACTCTACCCAAATTGGAAGGCGAATACTGAGACTTTGAGCTCAAATTGTTTTTCATATTATTTTATCTGAATGAGAAAGAAAGATACTTGCAGACTTTATGCTGTTATAGCTTGTGATATTCTAGGAAATTGTTCATATGTCTATTTCCTAGAAGCATTCTTGTTTATTTAATCTAACAAGCAAGATTTGTGGAAGTAATCAGGAAGGTGTCTTGAAGTCAGTTGTGGAAGACTTTATGCTATCTGTAATTATCTTTAGTCTGTTTGTTTTCTATTTCTATGTAAAGGACCTTGGGATGACTTTGTGCCCTCATTATTCTTTGTATCTCATTCTTTGGGAAGCTGAAGTGGAGACTTTGTGCTATACTTCATTTTGTTGGTTACTGCACCCTATTACCAGTCACTTGTCATTGCCTAAAAGAACTCTTGTTGTTTCCTGCAAGACCACTTCTAAAAGAATAAAAGTGCCTTCAGTGTCTTCACCAAGATTTCTCCTTTGTCTGTGAGCATCATCTCTAAAAAAAGAGAGATGGATGGTGTTACCCTACCCTTGAGTGTTATTTTCTACATATATATATACATATATATATATGTATATATGTATATATATATATATATATATGTATGTGTATATATATATATATATATATGTATATATATATATATGCATATATATATACATATATATATATACATATACATATATATACATACATACATACATATATATATATATATATATATAGTATAGACCTCCTCATATTTTATAGGGAACCTCCCCTTGATGAGATGATGATAGCCAACCTAGACTGTTGAATTTTTTTATTTTTTATTTTACAGTGAATTCACATAGATTTCTATGTTCATCAAAAGCAATCTCACACACCTTTCAACCGTTGAACTCAAACTATGCTCTCAAGAATACAATTACCAGCAAAGTAATAATATCTCACCATCTTCATTAACCAATCAAGGCTAATATTATAAATTCTATATTACTCGATCTTACCTCTATCATAGCTCATTGATTCTTGTACATCAAGAATCTGTTCAATTCTTTACTATTGTAGTCTTCACAAAATTTAGCATTATAAGTGCTTATCAGAATTCATTTATTCCTATGTGTGTATCATCAGAGACAAGCCAATGATTATAAGTGATACCACATGCATTTAGAATTATGAACAATTCGATATCATTTTATTTTAGCATGAATGTAGACAGCACGACTTCACCTAAGAGCATTTTGATTTGTACAAACAAAATCGGCTTCATGGACAATTTTTATAGATATATTCAATATCAATTTCATTATATCAATCAACCTGACCCACAATTTATCATACTTGTCCTTATGAAGATAAAACTATTATCATTTATGGTCTATACTTACTTTACTCTGCTAGTGTGTGCTAGCTTTCTCTGAATCAACTTGATAGGAAACTTTTCAACTCAACATGAACTTAATCGTCTCCCATGCATTCATTCCACTATGTATTGAATGGATTCCACCTCATAATACATAGATCCATTACGTCTTTAACAACAAACTAGAATTCCCTTCATGCTTGTACAGACTTCCTGATTCCTTCCATATGCCCTCATATTCACAGTGGGAATAAAATAAAATATCCATATCAAGAACATTGTTCGATCTTTATGTATATGTTGTGGTCGTGTCCCTTCGTGGGAGCCACCTCACTTCTGGCCTGTTGGCAGATTGTTAAACAAACTCTATTTTCATCACAAACAGGACAATTGTTTTTGCTTTCTAATAGTCCAAGACCTCCATCTGAGCATCGAACCATCGCTTGTCATTTAACACATTTAAAAAGAACATCCAGCATAACATTGAGATGGCCAAAGTTGTAATTAATTCATTGGGTGGCCCAGCCAACATGAAAACACCTAGAATTACAATAAAATAAAATTACAGTCAATGTATTTAATAAGATATATGGCCCATCAATAAGATATTGAAGTGGCCCAGAATTGTATTAAATTCAATACATTAAAAATGGTCAAAAGCCATATAACTACGCCCAGCCACTTTCAACAATGTCCTTTCTTATATTTGGTCTCGGAAAAATGAATTTCTTCAAAAGAACTCACATTCATTAATATATTAAAACAAATACCCACCTGTATTAATATATACCATAGGTTATATGCCTTGTATCTATTCTATGCTGCCAGTCTTCTTTCTATGCCTCTGCTCTCCTCTTCTACTCTTCTACGTCCTGTTCATCCTCTCTTCTTTTTTTTTTGAATTTTCTATGCTTCCTCTCCTTACAACCACTTCTCTTGAATGAGAAGCATTTTCTTGTCCTTCCTCTCTCTTCTACGCCATCTTCCTCTCATCCTCTCCTATATTTAATTTTCTTGTTTTTACTATATTTTGTGATTAAAAAACCTCCTCCGAACCACTACGCCAAACTTGGCTTAAGGAAAACAAAATACAGTTTTTTTGTTTTTTAATCTTTAACAATATGCTAAGGTTGGAAATATTTTTAACCATTTCTCCCTGATTTCCTCAACAGCCCAACAATTTCTCTCTCTTTTTTTTTTACTTTTACTTTTTACATTTGATTCCACAACAACATTTAGGAGGGAAAATAGAATGATTTGAAATTTGAATTCGAACATGCTTTGTAGCCATGTCTTGCCTGAAGATGTGTGTGTAGATGCTCCTGCATCATGAGAGGAGAGATTTTTCCCCTTTGGATGTGGTAAACCTATAACATTGGATGACCAATCTCCCTTGCTATGGATGATCAGACCTATTTTTATCATCAGTACACTGGTGACAAAATATTCACCCAACATAGTTTCACATGACTATAATAGGGTTGTAGGACATATTGCAGGGGGTAATGTTAATATCATCTCTGTTAATCCTAGATCAAGCACTAATCAATCTATACTATTGATAAACAATACCACTCAACCAAATTACATAGATAATCCTTATTTAACTTAGGTTCACACATAGGTGAACCAACAAATCAGGACTTCAACTTTTGGAGCTTATATCGATAACTCACCCTTACCATGTGACCACATATAAGTGCACTAGTAACTGAGACTTGTCCTATCTAGTCCCACACCATTCCAAACATTTATTAGTAATTGTGGTCCAACATCTAATGTCAATTGTTAAATCATAACTCCAAGGTCAAAGATATTCTAGGCCCACAACCATCTACAACTTTGCATATTATCCAACCAACCGTTCAACCTTAGAATAAACCATTCACCTTTGACCAAGATAAGAAGTTTGATATTATGGAATAATTATAGAAGACACCATCACAAATTTCTATTATAGATTTACTATGAATGTTAATAATACACAAAAACATTTTGAATGAGTTTTTAACCCAATCCATTATTTTTAGTGACATATCCCATGATAAATTTCAAGATTTGGTTGGACACCTAGCTCTATCCTAGCAAGTCACATTAAACCAAAGTGATATGTCTTCCCTTGGCCCACTTCATAATAATCCATTATACATAGAAGTTTATATAAAGTGGTATAAAGTGAGACACGTCCTTATAAATAATGGATTATGCTACAACATAGTGTCTCTAAAGCTCATCAAACTTCTTAGGTACATAATTGTAGATCTCTAACCAAAAATGATAACTATCAAAGCCTATGATAATCAGGAAAGAGAATCACAAGGTACCATTAGCTTACCAATTATCATTGGGACTTTGACCCATGATACACTTTTCCATGTGCTTCATATTAAGTTGTCATATAATATGCTTTTAAGTAGGCCTTGGTTACATGAGATTCATGTATTCCCATCAATGTTGCACCAATGTATCAAGTTCTCCCACTCAGGGATGAAGTGAATATTCTAAGAGATTTACACCCATATGAACACTACAAACATCTTGAGGCCAAGTTTTAAAGCTACAATGACCAATACAACATGAATCAAAGTTCCAATTATGATAAAGGAAAGGCCATACTTATTTATCCTCCATAGCATAATTGCATAGATCATAATACCTTGGATTCCCTTTCCCACATGCTACCCCCTAAATCTTCTAATCATTTCACCATTTCAAATAATGGCCCAAGGGAGTATGTGACCCATGATACCTTCTATATTTATAATATTCCTTAGAATCCAAATAACTTTGGATGACCTAAAAGTACCCCACACATTTATTGGTAATAAAAGAACAAAGATAAGGGACCTATCATGTTTGTATCGACATCTGGCCTAGAACCAAACCCTCTTAAAGGGGATGAAACATGGTTGTACAATGACAACCAAGATCATTGTTATAAAATTGTAAATTATCCTATTCCCAATAGGATCATGGAGCATCAAGATTATGAATGAAGAGGCCTCAAACCAAATTAATAAGGAACCATTAAGCCAATTTCCATGACTAAGTATAAAAGACCTTATGGACTTGGATTTAAACTGCTTGGGGGTGACCCCATAGATCTTATTTGAGTTCCATCACTGGTGGCTAGTGATGATGATGCCAACATCAAAGTAGATTTTAATCATAGCCTCACCTTTAATGACTTAGTTGAGACTAACATGTTTGATAACAATGTCATTTGTACCTTTACCCTAGTCATTTATCACAACCCATTGCCATTATATTATCTCTAACTGATAGATTGGAACTAGCAAGAATCTAGTTTAGCAATTGATGAGGTTTAAAATGATGAGGATTTCAATGATTTTCTAGGCCTTAGACACAATGTTTCATTGGGAGATCATAAATCAAGATTCTCAATTACATTATATCCTAGAGCCTATTTTAGAGAGTGGGTAAACACCCTTAGCCAAAAATATATTAATAAAACATTGAGGTCTCAAAGTGAAGACCTCTTTGAGGCACTTTCTGACCATGGAAAAATTAAAGATAAAGTCTAGTCTAGTGGTCAAAACCTGTTTTAGGCACAATTAGATGGGGTTGTTCATTCTTCTTTGAATTTAGACTAAGAAACCACCAATGATGAACTTGCCTATGGATCTAAGTTTATTTTTGTGTAACAACTAGTATTTTATTGAATTATTCAAGAATTTATAACTATTTTTGTCACATGGCTAGATCTACCATTGCGGGACTCAGATTCATCATGCCTAGGAGACATTAAAGAGCAAGTCCTAATAGAGGACCCTAATATAGTCCAATAGTTCAAGTCTTTGCCTACTATCGTAGAAGATAGTTTGACCCTTTTATTTGAAGATACAATAGAGGTAAACATTGAGATTCCATTAGACCCAAAATGGATAAAATTAGGCATGTCCCTCACTGAGGAGGAATTTGAAGTATTTACAGCTTTGTTGAGAGAATTTGTAGATATCTTTGTATGGGCTTATTCTGGCATGCCATTTTTAGATCCCACCTTATGGTCAATCCTAATTCCAAAATGATGAAACAAAATATACATAAGATGCATCCTCACATTTCTATCTTGGTAAGGAAAGAGATGGAAAAACTCTTAGAAGTAGGATGTATCTAGTCCATTGACTACTCAGAATGGATATCTAATGTTGTACCTATTAGCAAAAAACCTAAAGGAATCAGAATCTATACTAATTTTTAAGACATAAATAAATATTTTCCTAATGATAAATTTCCATTTCCTAATATTGATATGATCATTGACTCCATAGCAGGTTATGAAATGCTTTCACTCATGGATGGCTTTTCAGGATATAACCAGATTAGAATAACACTAGAAGACCAACATAAAATAGTTTTTTCCACTCCATGGGGAACATTTTATTATTAGGTAATGTAATTTGGTCTTAAGAATGTTGGAGCTACATATCAAAGGGCCATGAAGGTCATATTCCATGATATGATGCATGATATTATTGAAGACTATGTCGATAACATATTAGGAAAATCCAAAACCATGGCTGACCATCCAATAGTGGTACATAGGATATTTGAAATATTATGAGAGTACAAAGTTAGACTCAATCCAAATAAATGTGTATTTGGATTAACCTCAAAAAATTTACTTGGCTTTATTATGTCTCATAGGAGCATTGAAGTTGATCCAGCCAAAGTCCATGCTATAATTGAGATGCCACCACCAACCAATTTGAAGTAATTTCATAGTTTGTAGGGTAAGATCTAGTCAATCTAATGCTTCATCTCTTAGTTATGAGTTAAGTCTCATCCATTTAAACATATTCAAAATAATGGAATTACATTTCATTGGTATGACCACTTCCAAACAACTTTTCAACAACTCAAGGACTATCTAGTTAATCCACCAATTTTGTTACCTTCTATGCCAAGAAAGCCATTCATGTTGTATCTATCAAATACTGATAATGCCTTCGGAGAAATTTTAGCTCAACATGATAAAAATTTAAAATAGCATGTATTATACTACTTAATCCATACCTAGGTCACATATGAACACAACTATGCACCTATTGAAAAATATTGTCTAGCCATGGTCTTCATAGCTAAAAAATTGTGCCATTACATGTTCAACAATAAGACCATGGTTATTTCAAAAGTAGATCCACTCAAGTATCTACTATCTAAAATAGCTTTGAAAATTAGAATGGCCAAATGGATCATGCTTCTTAGTGAGTTTGACGTATACTATGTCAATCAAAAGGCAATCAAGGGATAGGTCCTTGCATATTAACTTGTTGAATCACCCCTTATAGACACAAAGCCACTCACATGTAATTTTCTTGATGAATCCATAATGACTATAATTGATACACCTATTGAGGATAAACACTAGAATTTATATTTTTATGGCTCATTTAATACACATGGATGAAGGGTAGGCCTCTTATTTATTACACCACAGGGGGATCTAATCCCTAAATCATTTAGAATTAGTTTTCCTTATACAAAAAACATGGCTGAGTATGAAGAACTTGTCATAGAACTTTTATAGGTAGTATATTAGAACATATCTCATCTCCAAGTTTATGGTGATTCTTAGTTAATCATCAATCAAATCATAAACCATTTCTAAACCAAAGATGAAAAGCTAGTTCGATATAAGGCTATGGTCGATACCCTAAAGAAAAAACTTACAAATATCTAATTTGAGAATATACCAAGGGCTAGTAATAAAACTATAGATGAAATGGATACTATTAAATTTCTAATTTGACAAATAGACAAAGCTAGAGAGTATCAATTGCTCATCAAGAATTTGGTCACACTAGCTCATGAACCTTCAATTGTGGAAATGATTTGTGATATCGTTGGTCATGATTATATCTAGTACTTATAAATTTATAAATACCTTCATGACCAAGTTATACCACCTAACCTATCTTTAAAATAAATTAAAGCCTTTATCAATCACCCCACTCATTATACTCTACTTAGATCCACCCTTTACCACCATAGTTTTGATGGAACTCTACTTCATTGTTTAACTTTAGTAGAGTCCACACTAGTGTTAAGAGAAGTTAATGAAAGGGTATGTGGAGATCATTCTATCAGGTAAATCCTATCTAAAAATATCTTGTGTACTATTTATTATTAGCCATGATGGATGCAGATATAGTTACATATGTAAAAAAGTGTGACAAATGTCAACAACATGGTAATTTGATTCATGCCACATCCCAAACTCTAAAATTGATGTTGACACCATGGCCATTTGCTACATGTGGACTCATTCTCATTAGGAAGGTAAACCCCACTTCATCTGATATCCATAAATATATCCTTACTACCATCAAATATTTTACTAAGTTGGTTGAAGCTATACCCCTCACATTACTAGAAAGTAAATTTCTAAGTTCATCTTTAACCTTCTCATTTGCCACTATGGTATTCCCTTTGACATTATATCTAATAATGGAGGATCATTCAAGAATAAGGATGTTATAAAGTTATGTATCAAATATAACATCACACAATATTTTTCTACAACATATTACCCTCAAGGTAATGGCTAGGCTGAAGCATAAAAAAAACCATTGTCAATATTCTTAAAATTATTGTCAGTGATGGTGGTCATGATTAGAACTTGCATATATTCCCTACCCTTTGAGCATACCATACCAATTATCATACTCTCATAGGAGCCACTCCCTACTCACTTTTTTATGGTACTGAATCCATCCTTCCCATTGAGGTTGAATTACCTTCACTATGCATATATTTTAAGCATGTCTTAGATGATCATGACTATCAAGTACCTCATCTACAAGATCTAGACCTACTTGATGAAAAATGCATAGCTGCACTCAATAATATTTAGGCATTTCATAACTAACTCAAAGGCCACTACAATTAGTGTGTCAAGTATAGAACATTTGAACTTGGTGATCTTGTTCTTAAATAAAATAAAAAGAATACCATCGATGAGAAAAAGCATAAAGGTAAATACAAACCAAACTAGATAAGGACTTTCATCATTACTATAGATTATGGATTATGATCATATAGGCTCACCACACCAGATGGAGATGAACTTCCTAAGCTGATGAATATTGTTCACCTTAAGCACTATTATTCTTGAGTGATAGGGTGTATTATTTATAAGGACCATTTCAGTGGTGCCATTTTATCACTATTATTCTTTGTACAAATATCATTCTTATGCATCCTCTTAGTTGTATCCACTTTACATTTATGATCTATAGACCAAACATGTTCTAAATATTAGCCTATTTGACCTTGGTTTTTTACATTCATTATACATTTTTAGCACTGAGGAAACTGATCAATTTCATTAGTTGTTTCAAGTACTTTAGATAGAGATCATATTTTGGAGTATCATGATAGAAGTTTTGGTAGTTACATCCTTTCTTTGTTATTCCTTTCTTATCACTAGTCTTGCTACTAATTATAACCACCTTTGGAAAAATTGGTACCATTAATCCATGTCATTGTGTCTTAGTTATAACCACCTATGGGCAAACTAGTGGAAACATTTATTTATTGAGCCTTGACATACCAACTTGCCACTTCCTATTCCATACTATGTCTTTTTACTAACTATGCCTATTTTGTTTGAATTGAATACTATGCTAGTTGAATTCCTTCACTATAGGGTAGAACTAAAATGACTTGAGGTCCTAGTCTAAGAACATGTAGGTAGCATTTGATACTTGTTGAGGTTAGCTCAATCACCCTTTCCACCATGCTCTCACCATTTTGTGAGAAACCTTTGTTTGAACACTCTCACCATTTTGTGAGCAAGCTAACTTTGAACACTCTCACCATTTTATGAGCAACCTAAGTTTTAGTGTTCTCACCATTTTATGAGCAACCTTAGTTTGAACACTCTCACTATTTTATGAGCTTGAACCATTTAGGGTCTCATCATTCTTGACTGAGTTGAGATACTTCAAAAAATTCCAAAAACATTTGTAAAATCATTAGAAAAAACCAAAAATATTAACCACTTCTTTGCTTTAAGGATTCTAGGAATGCTTACTAAGTTGCAAGTAAAATCACTTGTTTATTAGTTTCTCCATCCTTTTTGGCTTTTGCTCTCATGCACTTGCCATTTTAAAAGACCATTCCTATTCTTCTATCGCATCCATTATGTTTATTTTCATTAGTTATAACATTCTTCCCATTCCCTGGGAGAACTACATTTGGCATGAAGTTTTTTATTGGATATTACATCCATGGAACAATGTAGGCAACATCCACTTGCCTAGTGTATATGGATATAGCTCGAACACCCATTTCATTTTTATTCTATTCCCATATTTTATTTATTTGTTAAGTTATCACCTATTTTTTAGGGGTAATGTTTGTATGATTTATGTTATGTTATTTGCATTATTTATTTGTTTCTACTTATTTTGTTTGTTTGTGTGCCTATTTTCTTACTTTCAACACTATTGCCTTGATTTAGTTTTTTTTTTTTTTTTTTTTTTTTTTTTTTTTTTTTTTTTTGGTGTGTGTGTGTGTGTGTGTGTGTTTTCATTGGGTGATTCCTTACCCACACTTATATTAGAATCTATCCATAATCATATGTTTACATTGTCATCATGGTTTCTATCATTGGTGCATTGTTTTCTATTGAGTATTGGATTGTGAGATTCAATCATTATGTATATTTTAGCCAAGTCCTCATGATCTTATACCATGATGCCTACCGACATGCACTACAATAAACCTCAGCTTTAATAAGTCTATTCAGTAATGGTAGCATCAATATCTCTCTAACACTGACATTCTAATTCAATCCCAATCATATCCCAAATTGAGTAATTAACCACAAAATAATTTCAACCTTTATTAGTTCAAGTGAGCATCTCCCTACTAGTAGGTTGTTCTAATTCATCATTACCCTCTATGTTAAGTTACCATCATCAATCATCCAATCAATCATCTTTACCACAATCGGGGTCTAATGATTATAACTGTCTATGGGAAAATCATTGCACACTACCCCACCTGCATTTCTCAATGATTATAACCACCTTTGGGAAAATAATTTTGTTGTCACCACTTAACTTTTTCTACTCATATAAGGGCAAGTTATTATCTTGTTTGTCTATCTTAACTTGGGAAGCTCCTTCTTCTCAATTATTATAACTGCCTTTGGGCAAATCATTGTGATATCATGTCATGTCCCCTTTTTTAGTGGACATCGACAGAATTGATGATTAGCCTATTATGCGACCCTCTTAGGCTGAGAGGATGGATAGGGGGTCATGATGGAGATTGGTTTGGCTTCGATTAGCAGAATTCCTAAAGTTGGCTTTCATTCGAGCTCTTTTAGACATGTTTGCCTGAGCTCCTATTATTTAGGGATATTTGACATGTAGTGGAGCACCCTTTTTTTGTATGATCATGTGCAGAATCACTCCCTGATTCACCAGCTTCAGTCGGTTTGAGGATCCAACATATATTGAGGGAGATATTAATATTTGATTAATTTAATCAAATATTAATTATTTGGCCTATTTTTAATTAAGAAACCCTAATTCTAATTTAAGAAACCCTAATTAGGGCAAGCACATCTTTTTGAGGGTATAAGGGTTTCTCATGGGAGAGAGTTTGAATTATTGATTATGAATGATTATTGATATTGATTTTTGCTAAGAATTCTTCTGTGAAGACTGAGCCAAGGGTTCCAGGATTCCATTTGCATTGGAGAACATCCACTCTTCAGTGTGTGTGATTCAGAGGCTGTGAGATATCAGCTGATTTATTGCTAATTTGAGAGATAGCTTCATACAGAAGTTATCACAGAGGTTTACAAGTTTGGGAGATAACTTCACACAGAAGTTATCACAGGGATTTTAGGTATTTATTTCCTTATGTTTTGATTTAATAAATTATACAGATAGAGATCTTTATATTAGGTATCCAAAATACAGGCTGAAACATACTATCTTGCTTCTATATAGAATCCATACTGATCTATACAATTTCGTACTGATCTACCACAGGCCAAACAATGCCACAGGGGACACAGAAACTAACATCGGCATCCTAGTGACTGACATCAGCCGATTGAAGACCGATGTCGGCATAGTAGCCGACTGACATCGACCGACATCGGCAGTATATCGACCAATGATGGCGACTGTGTTTTTGACACAGCAACTCGAGAGCCGCACAGATTTAGGTTTTATGTCCAAATTTGTAAAAGATCAGGTTTTGAGACAATATTTGTATTCTTTATATGCATGCTAGAGATTCATTATTGTAATCATTCTAAAGAATAGTAAGAGCACTAATTTTCAAGTTAAGATATTTACTGTGGTTTATTTGTTTATTTGAATTTATCTTGCAAAAATCATATCTTTGTTTAGAGCTTTTGTCTTTCTATATTTCCAATTGGTTGGGGATATTACAGTGGTATCAGAGCTTTTGTTAAAAAAAAGGAGACCCTAAGAAAGGGATATTACAGTGGTATCAGAGCTTTGTTAAAAAAAAAGGAGCCCCTAAGAAAGGGGGGACATTAAAATGGTATCAGATCCAAATTCCTGCCATCCTGTTGGGTAGATTCAGAGCCAAATTCTTGCCATGCTGTTGGGAAGATCAGAGCCAAATTCCTGCCATCCTGTTGGGTAGGTTAGAGCTTAATTCTACCATTCTATTGGGTAGATTGGTCATTGAATCAACTAAGTAACCATGATTACTTCAAGTAATCAGAAATAGTGGGACAAAGATATGAGGATGCTGAAACAAAGTTTGAACCAGTTGGTTGAAACCCAGAAAAGGATGAATGAAATCCTTTCAGACCCTACATTCAAAGCCAAATTAGTACGGCGTATGACATGTTTTTTTAAAGGGTCCACAACATGACCTTTGGATCGAGGGGCTCTTAACATTCTACGCAAGAAAAATCTTTGCTTATATTGCAAAGATCCATATGATGCCAATCACGATTGTCATTTGAGGCCTAAGGGCAAGGCAAATCGTGTAATATGGGCATATTGTGAGGATTCAAAATCAGAAGATTTTGAACAGCAAGATAGTTTTGAGGAGTCAAAGGCAAAGGATTCAGAGCCTAACGTAGAGGCAATGAAGGTGGCTCACCAGGATTCTAAGAGACATGTGGATGAGCTTAGTCACGAGGATTTGGACTCTCAGTTAGTTACAGAGGACGAGGGAGCTAGAGATTGTGGTGATGAGATAGTTTTAGCAGTAGCTTCTTCAAAGTTAGATGAGGATGAGTCCAATGCTGGCATTCAGAGTGTGGAGCTATACTCAGAGGTTAGTATATTGAGTGTTGTTGGTGAGTACGTTCCTATAGTTGTAGCTGAGGAACATGTTGTTGGGGCTGAGACACATGTTCAGGATTTGGGAGTACCTAGTCTTGTTGTGTTTGGGATACCAGTGGAGTCGAGTATCCAGATTGATTCTTCTCACACAGATGATAGTGTGGTATAGTTGGTTGTGCCACCTTTATAGAGGGATTAGTTATGGGATGGATTGGCACCATCTTTTGTAGATGGAATTGCCAGTTGTAAGTTACACAGCCTGCAGTATCGACACATCTAGGGTAGTTATGATTTCAGAGTTTGGCTGAGTTATATTCACCATTTGGATTATGGATTCCTCTTGGTTTATTTGAGAGGATATTGCAGGAGCTTGCGTTGATTGTCATCAGTATAGATCTTGACTATATTTGGGATCCAGGTGGATTGATTGGTTTGTTGTTCTGAGATTGCTTGGGGACAAGCAATTTTAGGAGGGGCAGATTGTCATGTCCCCTTTTTTAGTGGAGATCGACAGACTTGATGATTAGCCTATTATACGACCCTCATAGGCTGAGAGGATGGATAGGGGGTCATGATGGATTGGCTTAGCTTCGATTAGCAGAATTCTTACAGTTGGCTTTCATTCAAGCTCTTTCAGACACGTTTGCCTAAGCTCTTATTATTTAGGGATATTTGACATGTAGCGGAGTGCCCTTGTTTTTGTATGATCATGTGCGGAATCACTCCCTGATTCACCAACTTCAGTCGGTTTGAGGATCTGACATATATTGAGGGAGATATCAATATTTGATTGATTTAATCAAATATTAATTATTTGGCCTATTTTTAATTAAGAAACCCTAATTAGGGCAAGTACATCTTTTTGAGGGTATAAGGGTTTCTCATGGGAGAGAGTTTGAATTATTGATTATGAATGATTATTGACATTGATTTTTGCTAAGAATTCTTCTATGAAGATTGAGCCAAGGGTTCCAAGATTCCATTTACATTAGAGAACATCCACTCTTCAGTGTGTGCAATTTAGAGGTTGTGAGATATTTGTTGATTTATTACCAATTTGAGTGATAGATTCATACAAAAGTTATCACAGAGGTTTATAGGTTTGGGAGATAACTTCACACAGAAGTTATCATAGGGATTTCAGGTATTTATTTCCTTATGTTTTGATTTAATAAATTATATAGATAGAGATCTTTAGATCAGGTATCCAGAATACAGGCTACAACATATTATCTTGCTTCTATACAGAATCTGTATCGATCTATACAATTCCATATTGATCTACCACATGATAGACAATGCCGCATGGGACAAAAAAATTGACATCGGCATCCCAGTGACTGACATTAGCTGACTGAAGACTGACATCGGCATAGCAGCCTATCAACATCGACTGATGTCGGTAGTATATCGACCAATGATGGCGACTGTGTTGTTGACACAGCAACTTGAGAGCTGCACAGATTCAAGTTTTATTTCTAGATTTGCAAAAGATTAGGTTTTGAGATGATATTTGTATTCTTTATATGCATGTCAGAGATTCATTATTGTAATCATTCAAAAGAATAATAAGAGCATTGATTTGTGAGTTAAGAGATTTACTATGGTTTATTTGTTTAATTGAATTTATCTTGCAAAAATCATATCTTTGTTAAGAGCTTTTGTCTTTCTATATTCCCAATTGGTTGGGGATATTACAGTGGTATCAGAGCTTTTGTTAAAAAAAGGAGACCCTAAGAAAGGGATATTACAGTGGTATTAGAGCTTTGTTTAAAAAAAGGAGCCCCTAAGAAAGGGACATTACATATCATACCATGTTACCACTATTGGGGTACAATGCTTATAACTACCTTTGGGCAAACCATTGTACACCATCTCATTTGTATTCTCAGTGATTTTGACTAATTTTTCAATATAATTTTGTTTTCCTCCCATCATTTTCCTTTTCTTTGGTCCCCTCATCTCCATTCTTTCGTTAGAAGGACTGCTTACCAACCTTTCTTTATGCCTACCATTCCCTCGAGGGAGCATCATATAGTTATTTTATCATCATTATAGTTATAGGTATACATGACCTTTTTAATTCTTTGAGAATATTTTACTATTCTTATAGCTTGTAATGCCTTCCCAAATAGGGGCAAACTGTAGGCACCTAAATCTAGCCACTGATTAACTTTAATGAGGCTTTTAACCAATTTCTACCTAAAATGCATAATTTGGTCTAGAAACACTAAAACATGCTAAATGATGTGAAACTAACATATTCGAGTTTTGATTTTGGCTAAAGTATCATTAAATGGGGTAATACAATTTATGGGCCAGCTAACTTTGATCATATTATTCTGAGTCAAAATGCTAATTTTACATCTAGGTGTTCTAGATTGCTCTTTCCTATAAAATATCTTGCACAAGACACGGTATTTGTTATTTACAATTGATAAAATTCTAAATGGGATAATGGATCCAACATATCTAACATGACTTTTAATTCCAATCTATTCAAATTTTGGACCAATAACAAGGCATTATGATCAATTTGAGTAATTTGTACACAAAGTGCTTAATCATGTTTAAGATCTAGTTAAACCAAACTAGAGCCTAATTAAGAATTCCATGGAAATTTGTTGAATACTTATTTTTAGAAATGAATATTAAATATTTGCATCATCAAGTGACCTCATTTATTGGGAAGACATCCATAGGCTATAAATGCCATAAATATTAAGATCCATGCCTCTTAATTGCTCCTCTATGCCAAGTATTGATGATCCTATTTATTAATTTTAATTGCATAATTGGATTAATCCTTAGCCACACATCTTAATTCTGAGATGGACATTTTAGATTGATTCTACCCATTTTGTAAAAAACTTTAAATAAGAGGCCTTGCCACATGAATTTTAAGCTTGGATAATGCAATGTTATAATGCAAAAATGATTCCAAAAGCAATTGAAATTAGTGTTATAATTCCAAAATATTGAGTGAAGCTTCACACAAGCCAATCTAAAGCCAAACATGGTGCCAAGAGGAGGTGGAGGATAGTCAAGCTCCATTGCAATAGACCTTTTGAAGCACAAATTGAGCAAGCCAATTGAAAAACACTCTTGGAGCATCAAGGAAGGTAAGGAATGTGTATCTATTACATTTTATTTGTGTTTTGTTAAATTTTTTTATTCACTAAGTTCCCCCTTTGAGATAGGCTTAAGATGTTAGCATTTAGTGTGTTTTGTTTGATTTTTATTCATTCACTAACACAATACTAATATTCCCTTATTGTAATCCTATGTTCACAAAAATAGTAATAGCAATAAATAATAACTATATATCCAAGACAATAATTGAAATGATTAAATAACTCAAATATGATGAATTACTATGATAATTAAATATTTATCTTATGTAGAATACACAAATAGCCATTACTTATATAGAGTAAGGTGTGTAAGATAAAGATCAAGTAACTCACACAGCAATTGTCATTCAATTGATATTTGACTACAGGAATAGTGGAGTGTAACTCAATAATAATAAGATAGGTGTTAAACTTGTGTAAATGATCAACATAAGTTTACTACTAGTTAAGAAATTTTATCCTATCTTACCCTGAATAGTGGATTGAAACTCCATTGTAACAAGATAGGTGTCCAAATTGACTACTAGTTAAACAAGCTTATCCTATCTAGTGCAAATTATTAATAAATATAATAAACTAATTATAATAATTAATTAGTACACCAATCTAAATAATAAATACAAGTAGATGAAAAAAATCAAATAAATGTACCAACACTCCCTCATGAGTGAAGCTTAGGTAGGGCTATGTAGATAAGAGTCCCAGTAATGTGTAGCCATATTAGATACTCTATACAAATAGATGAGGAAAGGAGAAAACTCAAAGGAAAAAATCTCCTCCTCAAAATGAAGGTCTAAGAGACCCCCCCTAAAGAACTGATGCACCCTAAAGAACAAATGTATCACACCCCAAAAGAGATTGCAAGTGAAGATACCTACTCTTAGTGAAAGGTTTGGTGAAAATATCTACAATCTACTCCTCCATAGGATAATATTGAAGATCAATGCTCTCTACTTGAATCAGCTCCCTGATAAAGTGCATATGGATCTCTGTATGTTTGGTTTTTTTATAATGAACCAGATTCTTTGAAATCTATATATTACTTTGGTTGTCATAGTAAATGACTGATAGCATCTAAAATGGAACACCGAGATTAGTGAGAATATTTTGAAGCCAAATAGCCTTAGTAGTAACATTAATAGTTCCATGATACTCAGCCTCTATAGATAAAAGATAAATATCATGTTGCTTCTTGATCTACCAACAAATGGGGCTAGATCTAAAGTGAAAGCTATAACTAGATGTGGACTTATGATCATCATAATCACCAACCCAATCAAAATCTATAAATACCTCCAAGTTTGAACCTATACCTACTATATAGTGAATCTCATATCTGATAGTGCACTAAATATATCTCAAAATATGCTTGGTAGTTCTCCAATGAAGCTCATATGGTGTCTATATAAAGCGTGAAACCATGTCAAACTACATATGAAATGTTGGGTCATGTATGAGTTAGATAGATGAGGCTACCTACAAGCTAGTGATACAATTTGGCATCAACCACGGGAGTGGAATAATGAACCTCAATTTTAACTCTAGATAAGGGAGTCGATGCAAGCCTACAATCAACCATGTGAAATAGAGCTAACAAATCCAACGCATACTTGGGCTATGAAAGAGTAATCCCAAAAGAAGACAATGTTATCTAAATCTTAATAAAATAATTCAATAAGCTCGTGTCTATCATAGAAAACCTATCATGAAGTGTAGTCTTAACACTATTGTTGATGGATGTTATGATCCTTCTAATAATGAGATCATAAAGATAGAGTACCAAGTACAATACTGAATCCTCATGCCATAGAATATAAACATTTGGATTAAAGTGACATCTCAAGAACCCAAATGAAATAAGAAATGTGTTTATCTTAGAATACCAAGAACTAGGGGCTTATTTTAGACCATAGAGATATTTCTACAAGTGACCAATGAAAAATACTAAATTAACCCATGTGGCTACTCCATATATATCTCCTCATGAAGATCCTTATGAATAAATATGCTCTTCACATCCATCTGATGTACATCCCAACCATGAGTTACACCAATATCTAGTATCAAGCAAATAAAATTCATCTTAATAACATGCACAAAGGTTTCTGTATAGTCAATGCCTTCCACTTGGGAAAAACCTTTGACCACAAAGCATGCTTTATAGTTATAAATATTTCCATCCAATGCAAAATTAGTCTGATATATCCACCTACATCATACTAATTTTCTTCCCTTAGGAAGAGAAATAAGATCTTAAGTTTTATTCCTAATCAATGAGTCATGTTCTTCTTCCATCACCAAATCCTACTCAACTGTCCATGTGGCTTCCCAAAAAGACTATGGATCAAAAGCTATTGAAATGTAGGAATGTGGAAGATCATGTTGTGACCATGTTCTCCTTCTATCTAATGGATCCCTAATAAGGGTCTATATCTACCAAAGTCTGTCTAACCCATAAAGATTAATGGGAGAGGATCTAAAGGAGGAGGAGGAACTAAAATATGACTTACTAAACCCTAGTAGGGAGGTTTTACCTCATCATACCTATGAGTAGATGAAGTAGGAGTATCATCATCACTTCTATCTAATTATTCTAAGGAAGAAGAATGAGAAATTTTATAAGACAAGTCTAAAGGACTTTCTTTAAAGTAAACACTTATCACTATAATAAGCTCTTGTGAATCTGGATCAATGAGTTGATATCCCTTAACACCATCAGGATATCTCACAAATATGCAAGTCCAACTTTGTTTTTCTAAATCATCATGCTTATTAGAAGGTATATAATCCCATGTTGGACTACAAAAGACTCTAAAATGATGCACTACTAGTTTCCTGTTGCACCAAGATTCAAGAGGTGTTATCCCCTTTAAAGCTTTGTGAGGAATTCTACTTTTTATATATATAGAATAATTAGTTACTTCTACCTAGTACTTAGGTACTAATGATTTATCATGAATTATACAACTTTTCATCTCTTTTATGAATCTATTATACCTCTTTTCTACATCATTCTATTGAGGTGTCCATGAAACTGATTGTTGAAGATCAATTCCTTCAAGAGCATATAATTGTTCAACTTGTTGTTCACATATTCCCTCCCATTATCTATGTGGAGGATCTTTACTGACTTTTTAGATTATTTCCATGCTAGAGCTTTGAACTCTATAAATATATCAAACACTTCACTCTTGAGTTTTAGAAAATAAACCCAAGTGTATTTGGAATGGTCATCAATGAATGTGAGAACATAGCCAATTTTACTAAAAGACAAATTAGGTAATGAACCCACTAAGTCACTATGAAAAATTTTGAGGACTTGTGTAACCCTCAAAGCATTATATTTATCAAACTCATCCTCTAGATGTTTGCCTAAGGCACAACCATGACATATACCCCCTAAAAACTAAATCTATGGAAGTCCTATAACCATCTCCTACTGACTAAGCTGCTATAAATAATAGTAATTCAGATGACCAAACCGCTCATGCCATAGCTTGCTCACTGAATTAGTATGTGAGAGAAAATTTATAGAGGAAGACTGAGGCCAAAAATGGGAGAATATAAAGCTGAGTATGATTGTCAAATTTTCCCACTACAACTAAGGCATTATCCTCCAATTTTCTAATTGATATAGCATTAGGTGTGAACTCAGCTTTCCTACTAGTATCAAAGTGAGTGATTTGGTAGATAGAAAGGAGGTTAGTTGATAAATTTGGCACATAGAAGACATCCTCAAATACACCACTATTAACATCAATTATACCATTTCTTATGACACCTACCTTAAAATCATCACCTATGAGAATATCATGCAAGGAACTTGGTTCTAATCTAGAAAATTATTCTTGATCAGAACCCACTTGGTGTGAATAACCTAAGTCAAGTACCCATTACTTGGGATTAGCCAATGTAACTAGTGTCATAGCTTTCCATTTCCCTAAATTTGAAGGAGTGGAAGAATCCTCTGAATAGGATTGATTGATGTTATTCTTCTTGAGAAGACCGTCAAGGTCATCAATCTCTTTCTTCCAACAATCTTGTTCACTATGAAACCACTTTTCACAATAAGGTAAAGGAGTGTCAATCCTTTTTTTTAATCCCCTTTCTTATTTATGGATTTATAATTTCCTTGGGAGGAAGATTGTTGCCCTTTATTCTTATCTTTTTGTGACTCATTCTGATTATTCTATTTCTTTTTACTTGAAATTGTATTTGATTCTGATGTTAAAACTTGCATATGCTAAGGTTTACTTGTAATAAATCTTGATATTTAGATGAATTGATTAGACCCATAGCTATTAAATTTTCTTCTTCAACCATTAGAATTTCAGAGAATACCTCAAAGGTGGGCATTTGATATGTTGTGCCTAATGTGAGCCTATGAGTTTGAAAGCTAGAGACAAAGGATGAATATTTAGGACCCAATTTGTGTAAGGCACTAAAAATAAATTAAATATCCTTTTTATCAATTTTACATTCAAAAAGTTGTGCACTAAGATATATGACTTTAGTGATGTAGTCTTAATTGTAGCATAACTTTTAGGGTCCAAACTAATGAGTTCATTATCAACTTGGTTACCATGAACCTCATCTATTTTACCAAACAATGATGTTAATTTATCCAAAACATCTTTTGGATTTGTACATTTTTCAAGATGAAAATTCAAATATAAAGACATGTAAGATAGAATGCATCTAATAACCTTAATAGTTTCAAAGAGAGTGTTTTACCTCTTTTACATTAGTATGTGTAGAAAGAAGAGATATTATGTAAGGTGTATATCTTAGCATCATTAATGCATTCCAAGAATTATGTTTCCATGTGATATAGTTATGTGCTATTAATAGTGGGAACTTAGGATTCCCCATGATGTAATTGGAAATAAACCATCAGATTGAAAAAATCAAAGTACAAAACACACAAAAAAACCACCCTAAATTACTTAGTTTTATCCCACCTAGTAAGTATTTATTGGCACTTTATAATTGAGTGCATTTATAATACTGGATTATAATTTTTCTAGTTTACAAAAAGCTCAATTAGGCCCTCTAGGCTAAAAGTAAAAAAAAGTATGTATTTTATTACAAAAATTTCTATACCAATACATTGTGATAAAAAAAATATTAACTTTAAATAAAAAGGGACCTCAATATGAGGTCGTTTGTGAAATTTATGAGCCTCTGAAGTTAAATAAATGAGGATGGGTAAGAGCTACTATTGAAAAACTTGAATTCTAGAATTTTTTTGATAAATTTTTTAAAAAACCTAAAAGTACAAAAGTGAAGAGCAAAAAATTTTAAGTTATTTCAAAGAAAAACAATTGCTCAAAAATACCTCATAGTGTTCAAATGGTATTCTCTTAAAGTTACCCTATAAATTCTACCTACTGATCCATGAGGCCTCCGTGCTCCAAATTTTTTTTCCCTACACAATCCATAGAATTTATATAGCCATACCTGGGGGCAAAAATAATCTACCTTCCGAGTGACTGTGTCCAAATTCGACAAATTTTATGCAGATCTATAGGTTTTGATGCCTTCTAAACACAACCATGAGGTCTATTTTGCTCATAAACATTTTAATTTTTAGGTACCTATCATATTTGGGTGTGGTGCTTCTAAATCAAACCCTTTCCAATTTTACCTCCTATGCTTAATTTAGATAAAATTGTAGATGATTTTGACTATCTTAGGCACTTTGAGCTCAATAATGAGCTCAAAAATTCTCCACAATGATCCAATTTGTGCCTATATATAAAATCAAGAAACCAATCCCATATCTAAATTTTTTTCTCTTAAATATTTATCAATATATAGATTCAAGATAGCTTTGGTACCATGTTAGAATTAGCATACATGATCTAATTAATCTAATAGAAATCATGAACAAGAGATAAAACAATAATAGTAATAAACAATAACTATATATCTGAGACACTAATTGAAATGAATAACTCAAATATGATGAATTAATCTGATAATTAAATATTGATCTAATGTAGAATACACAAATATCCATCACTTATATAGAGCAAGGCATGCAAGATAAAGATTAGGGAACTCAAACAACACAATTAGTTCAACTAATATCTGACTACATTAATAGTGGAGTGTAACTCAACAATTACAAGATAGGTGTCAAACTTGTGTAAATGATCAACACAAGTTGACTACTAGTTAAGCAATCTTATCCTATCTTACCTTGAATAGTGGAGTGCAACTCCATGGTAACAATATAGGTGTCCAAGTTGACTACTAGCTAAGCAATCTTATCCTATCTAGTGCAAATTATTAATAAACATAATAAACTAATTACAATAAGTAATTACTACACCAATATAAATAATAAATACAAGTAGATGCAATAAATCAAATAAATGCACTAACCTAGAATCCTCTAAAACAAGTTATTTCTTTAGATGTGGGAAAAAAATTAAAGGTGGAACAAGAGGTGAAATTGGAACGTCTGGTGGCGTTGGAAAATGAAGAGTAGATATAAAAAGATGGGTTGGATAGGGGAGTCTCACATGAGTAAGAAAATAAACAACATGAATTTGAAAATATCCTTTGTTATACAATAAAAATTATTAAGTTGTTTTTTTAATCATCACATAAGGATCAATATCTTGTAAAGAGTGGAATTCACGTAGAAGAGTCGAAGAGGAAAAAGTTATTTTCATAAGAAACTTTGGTCTTGATAATGAACCATACTCACAAGTATGATCAATAAATTTATTCTTATTAATATATTATATATCACCTCCATAAATTATTGTTGAGAAAGGTTATGGGATATTTAAATTCATTTTGGTCCTAGATGGCTAAGTTGAGGATGTTGAGGGTGTCTAATTTTTACACTTGAAATATCACTAACTCTTTGAACTCCCTAAAATAGTATATTTCATAAACTTCTTATCAAACCAATTTATTAACTTATCAAACTCTTTTTATGCTTCTAGGTTTGTCAACATTCATTGACCAATAAATTGTAGGTAAATACATAAATTGTACTTTATCAAATAAAAATGGGTTAAACACATCATTTAAATCATTAATTATTTCTATGGTGTCCTATTCTAACCTCACAACCTTCATATAATAAAGAGTCATTATTTAATAGTTTCTTATTCTCACTTCAAATTCATATTCACATTACTCCTAATAATATTTAATTTTAGGCACATACAAATATCCAAAACCAAGGTTGAGATTATCTTTAAAAAAATTATTGATATCAAAAACAAGCTTTCTAATATGAGATTATATCATAAAATAAACCATTGATTTATATAGATGTTATACATTGAAAAATATTTTTTATATACAGTAGCTTAAACTAATAATAAATGATATTCCACTCACATGTTTTTCATTGCACTTATGATTTTTTCGCAATTGACAAAAACATTTAACGATCACTATCTTATCACTTGCATATATTTGTATCCTATATTAAGCGACTTAAAACCTTACAACCTTGATATATGTGAGATTTGGTAATTAAATGAAGAAGCTTATGCATCTATTGATTAGATTAGTAGCTTCATTTAATATCTACCTTTTGGTATTACCTTTTAGAATACTTAATACCATCATATTGAATGCATCATCCACTCTCTAGATGTGCTTCTTCATTTTTTCATGAGGGAGTTATGGTATCTTATCATAAACAAATATTCCAAGTATATTTGGTCCTTCTACATTTAGACTCAACCATGGTCTCAGGTATGCAACAAAATAGACCAAGTATGAGGGTCATGTAATTATTTTGTGTGGATTCCATTTTTGTTAACTACTCATGGATATTATCACTAGTGTATTTCAAAATAAGTTATTTTTTCCCAACATAAATTATTTTCATGTATATACATATCCATTCATATAATACATGAGTGACAAGATGTCCCATGACACTATTCATCAATTTTATTATATCTAATAGATACTCATGTAAATCTAATCTTTATAGAGACTTGGGGAATTTATAATGTCCCTTACTCTTATTTTTCAACCAAAATTTGCTCATAATGATTAAACACTTGTCATTATAATGAATATAAAATTATTATCCAATAGTTTGGTTTATATCAATTATTTGTTCATGTGGTGCAATAACAAATTTCATGCTTATTGAAGGTTAATATCCTTTAGATAGTAACACATGATTTTTAGACTTGATTTATCTTATCTCTCAATTGTACTACTTTTATCAAGATAATATTAGGTTTTCATATTGATAAGATGTTGGAAACATAGTGGCATGTGAGATCTCATTTAGACTGTGTTATTATATTATTTTTCTATTTATTTATTCCATTATTTTCCATAATTTTTTTAAATCAACATAACTAATTTTTATATCATTAAGCTATGATATCTTTGTCTCCAAAGCATCAATGGGATTGTATCCCATGTATTAGAATTTTATCCTTGTGTGTGTAGTTATGCATAAGGAAATTTTAGAAAGTAATCTCAAATTTTTAAATGTGAAATAAAGAGTTATAAAATTATTGTTTTCATGAAACTTATAGAATATTATGGTCTTAAATATGTCAAAAATTATTTTTTGGACTTTTTATGGGGTTTGTTTCAATGAACCAACACTTCTTGGTGCCTGCAACACCTCCTAGGCTTGAAATACAATATATTTATCAAAATTAAATGAAATTTGATGAAAATCATTGGGAAATGTTATAAGAGTGATTAAATTTAGAATGGAATCAATTAATGGATAAAACATAGGTGAAAATGAATAAAATATTAAAACAAGGTTTCCACAAAACCTCTAGAAAGAACAAGATGAAATGGAGTGTAGGAATTTTTTAAAAACTAATGAAAATGACAAAAATGGAGAAAATTAACCTTTTGTAGATGAAATTAAAAAAAAATTAATAAGAATAAGAACATGTCTATTGAATGTTTTAGGA